>BRDA01051113.1:0-10403 GCA_036984385.1 Crenuchus spilurus
TTTAAGTCGTATGCATACGTGTACGGTTTTATTCGTGGGTGTGTGAATTTGTGACAGTGATCTTACTCCATAAAAATGTATAAAGCATTTGCGGCACCCAGTATTTTCTTTTCTGTGGAAATCGGTCCAAATGGCTCTTTGAGTGTTAAAGGTTGCCGACCCCTGAGCTAAACAAATATAAATATACACATAGCTGTTTTATACTAAATATAGGTTTACACATTAGCATTAGCACATAGTCTTTTATGTTAAAAAAGTATAGATTTACACATTAGCATTAGCACATAGCTGGTTTAAATTCAATTATACACTGCATAAATGTTCGTTACTTTCCTAAAATGTGACAGTGAGAAAATTCCATTTTCAGAAGCAGGCTTTTAATGGGCAGGGCATGTTTTCAGTGAAACCACAACTCAAACAGAAAACAGAGGCTGTTGGACAGTGAGGTACAGAAGAAAAGGCCAGAGGGGAGTCAAGGGTGATTGTGCTGAACTGAGCGTTGCTGAAATGGAATGAATGGAGTGACTCAGCAGGGTTCAGGTGTGCGATACTACACTATAGTGTCTCTCTACAGGAAACGACACCTGGCCGAGTGGTTGCCTGGTTACAGAGACAGCACAGCAAGCAAGGTGTAAATAAAAATGTGCTGAGGAGAGAAATGCAGGGCGTGGAATTATAAACACTGAAAATACGTCAATATATAATATCAAAGTATAAACTACAAAAACTGCCTATTCAAGAAGTAATATATGAATAACATTGATTGTTACAATGGCACATGTCAAGGAGTGGATACATTAGACAGCAAGCCTTTTTAGTTGATGTGCTGGACAAAGAAAAACAAACTGGTCTTATGGTTTTTCCAGTACACAATGGTACACAACATGTATCTAGTCTAATCTCACAGATGAATTACTGTGGCACCAACTGCTGAAAAAATGCTGGCTATGATAGAAAGGGTCGAGGGCATTGCAGCCTGCTGTGTATTAAGCTATGTAGCATCAGACCAGTCAGAATGCCCATGCTAACCACAGTCCACCACATAAAGCAAGTACATTGAACATGTGAGTATCAGAACTGAACATGTGAGCAATGGATGAAGTTAGCCTACTTTGATGCATCATGTTTTCTTTAACATCATGTGGACGGCCAGATACATGTGTATCACTTACATAGGGAGGAAGTAGAGCAGGACACAGTATGTAAAGAGCTGGCAGAGGCAGTATAATATTCTGTTTCATGTTCTGCTGCGAAACCTTTGGTCCTGGTATGTAGTTGATGTTGCTTTGACATATACCACCTATTCCCTAATATCAGTGGACTCTTTAAAAAGGATAATGTGTACTGGAACATGACTAGGGGACAAATTATTTTACAAAATTATTATTACAGAGTTTTGCCCAGTGGACACTTCACTAAGACTAGGGGTTTTGGTGAGGAAAACTCGGAATGTGTTTGTGTTTATGCACCAAAGAGTAGTGCAGAGCACTCAGCCTTCTTAGAGAAAGTTGGGCAGGTATTTGAGAAAGTGCCTCCTACTGACTCCATAGTGTTGCTGGGTAACATCAATGCTCATATTTGGAATGATGGTGCCACCTGGGGGGATGTGATTGGGAGAAACGACCTCCCTGATCTGAACCTTCTGTGCAAGGTTTGTCCATAAGAAATACTACACTCAAGCAAAAGGTGGCTTATATGTGTACATGGTACTATAACACCATGGGCCCTACGTTGAATATTATCATTTTTGTAACCATTTCATTTGATCTGAAGCCACGTGTGTTGGGAACTTGATGTTGGGAGCTGCCAATTGATGGTCACTTGGTGGTCAGTTGAATTTGAAACACTGGACAGCCTCCAAGAAACCAGGTAAACCAAGGAGAGTCTTGTGGGTGGTGTGGGAATATCTGGCAGAGGTTTCAGTAAGGGATGAGTTCAACTCCCACCTATGCAAGGACTTCTCTTGAGTGCAGAGTGAGGACCAGGACTAGGTCTGAATGGATGATATTCAAGTCCTCAATCGCAGATATACCTGCCAAAAGCTGTGGTTGGAAGGCAGTTGGTGCCTCTCAGGGTGGCAATACAAGCCTATGAGCCTACAAGCAAAGCTGTCAACCTACCAGTTAGTCTATGTTCCCATCCTCACCTGTGGAGATATGGGTAGTGACTGAAAGAGTAAAGTCATGAGTACAGGTGGCAGAAATTAGGTTTATTTGCAAGGTTGCAGAACTTACTCTCCAAAATAAAGTGAGCAGTTCAGTAATCCGGAAGAGCCTTGGAATAAAGTTGCTGCACCTCCAAATCGGGAGAAGACAGTTTAGGTGGTTCAGGCATCTCATAAGGATGCCCATGATTTGAGCTATTATAGCCACGTTACACTGGGAGAAGACTTAAAAAGTTGGATTGCGAATGGTTGGCAATCTCCTTGGAGGAGCTTGAAGCTGTAGCCAGTTATGGTGAGGTTTGGGATGCTACCAGGATAAGCCATTTGAAGGTGATGATGATGATGATGACATGTCAAGAAATTCAAGGTGTTGCCTTGGCCTTCAAATTCTTTAGCGCTCAATCTCTAAATATAATATTGATACAGTTTGACTCAATTTTTTAGTTTAATTTTAATATTTTTAATCTCTCAATTTGAGATTCTGGATTTCTAATCCATTCTTCAGATTCTTAAAATTTCCATGAGCTACAGCCCAGCTAATAATTTTACTATTTTTGATTAATACAATGTTTCTGAACAAATGTTAAAAATTTGGTTCTCAGAATGTTCAATCGGTCAAGTTTTCTAAATGTTTTTTTTTTTTTTACAATTCAGCAATGTTGCTGCAACACTGTGAGGGCCTCACCTACAGTACATAAATTGTATGAAGCAAAGAAGACCTCACTTATCTTTGGACTGTGCGCTAAAAGTCCTCTAGCTCATCGTCCCCCTCTCCTGCTCAAATGTGCTGATATCATTATATTCTGAACCAATAAAATGACTTGCTGATGTTAGTTCAAACATAGCTGTAATGTTTCTTTAGCTCCTCCTAATGTAGTAGCAGCCAATTAATCCATCCCATCCACTAAGGACTCTCCCCATCACTTTGCAATGTCCCTGACTCTAGGAGGGTGAAGACAAGCACAAGCCTCCTCCGATGCGTGTGATGCGGACACCCCATCTTTTCAAATTACCTCTGATACACCATCACTGGCAAGCCAATGTGTTTGGAGTAAAGTGTCAGCTCTCATGGACCAATCAGAAGATGCCTAAGCCAGCAGACATTGTAGTGTGAAAGTGTTGGGGAGAGAGCACCATCTACCTGCCCAGCGAAAACACAGACAATTTTTGCTCTTCGGATGGTGAACAGCATGACCGGGATTCTAACTCGCGATCCTCAGCGTCTTAGCCCATGGGGCCACTTGGGGATCCATAGCTGTAATGTTAATGTTTGTCTAAGTGGGAACATTCTGTGAGAAAACTTTGTAATGTAAACCATTATTACGTCAGACATTTTCAGAACATTATTTCGGTAAAGATACATCCTAACTTTGCTGTAACCTTTTAAAAATGGTGCTTGATGGGAATTCAAACTGAGCAACATTAAAAACACACATGCAATAAAGAAAATTACATTTCATCACTTTACATGTAATAATATAAAATACAGTTAACAGTTCATCTTGAAGCATTTGAATGAATTTTTTTATAAAATTCACATTTTTGAAGAGGCACTAGTGTATAAATAAGAATGTTGTAATTCTAATCCTAACCTTAACCGCAGAAGCCAAAAACAAATGGCTTTGTCTTGTGTATAACATGAAGCTTTACAAACACACCACACACACACACACACAGGCACACACACTCCTGTGTGCTCCAGCCAAAAGAAACATTTTAATCCTCCAAACAGTGTTGATTATGGGGGATTTGGTGGCTGTTGTTTTCGGCTCTATAGAGGCTGGTGGAGAGTGTGCAGAGAGAGAAAATGCTACAGTATAACTCAGCTTAAATATTCACTCTCTCTCTCTCTCTCTCACACACACACACACACACACACACACACACACACACACAGGAAACTGCAAGATTACAAACTAATTAAACAGAGCTGGAGCCTACACAAATTTGATTTCCTTCAGGAAGAATATTTACTGATGATCATTTGGGACACTAATGGAATGATTAAATTATGATCTTTGGCAAACTCACTGTTTATAACATTTAAGTGTGAAGGGTTTAAACATTACAGATAAGATGATAATGAAAAAAACAACAGCAAGTAGTCCTGTCCATCTTTCCATAAAAACAGAAACTGTATAGTGTAATAATTTGATCCAACAGCCACTTTATTAGAAACCCCACTAGGATGCTCCTCAGACATCTCGAGGAATTCCATCAGCAGCATATTTGATTCATAATGAAATATTAATTGACCAAATCAGGCACTGGAACTACTAATAATACTGGACTGCCATGTGGAGAGGTTTGGAGAGGGTTAAACACAATATATTAGAAAGACGGAAGGATGGCTGAATGGAGGGATGGATGAATGGATAATTAAACAAACAGGACAGATGGGTGGAAAGACAGATGATGGACAGGCAGACAGACAGACACAGATAGATCATTAGACAGATGAATATACAGACTGATAGACAGATCACATGACAGAATGGGAGGGTATAGGTTCCTGTTACAGCAGCAGAGGTCAGAACTCCTCTGTCTCTAACAGGAGTGACCTAGACAGGATTAGATCCTGCAATTAGCAACTCACACACACACACACACACACACACACACACATAGAATCTATACCTACTATTACTCAGACCAAAATGGCTTCAGTGTGTCTCCAGTGAAGCCCTCAATCCCAGACACCCAGTCTGACCTTCACTCTCACACACATACCAACATCCACGTTTACAGATCACAGACATAATACAACACTGCAAGACCAATTTTCTCTCCCAGCGAAGGTGAGCTACAGAAAATTTAGCTGATCTAAACAGACCAGAATAAAAGACATTGTACTGGTTGCTAACCCATTCTAACATTTTACAACCCAACCTCCAACAGCTTCATCTTATGCATGCAGCCTGTTACCATAGAAAATAACAGAAAAAAAGATGCTCACTAGTCATTTCATAAGAATCTGGGTCGAGCCATGCGTTTTTGAGTGGAGAATTTTGTCCCTTTATTAACTGCAGAGCAGCCTTTGTTACTAGAATGTAAAGACATGGAGACACTGAGGGAGAGCGCACATGCTTTACTTTCATTTTCCAAAGATTGCATCGAAACCACCCCTAACAACATCCTTGATGCTGACATTGTATTGAACTAAAGTAAAGCACCAGTAAAAGAAGCTGTCAAGTTCAACAGAGCTTCAAATAATGAGAACAGAAGAGCTACATGAGGTACATGTGGAGTTTAAAGTAAAGAGGCTGAAATGGTTGCTAACATAGCATGTATGCTAGCTGGCCAATGTAGCAGCTAACACAGATGAAGCTTTAGTAAGTTTTAAAGTAATGTCATCTGTAACAGTAAAATTTCTTGCTGGTAAGGTGCAGGAGAACAGTATAAATGACTGTTCATCAACATAGCAAAACTTACAGGCAAAAGACATGTCTGTATGGGATGAAATGTACACTAGCATTGAACTAGCATGGTAAAATGCATCGTTCAACTAATTAACATCTGAAGTACGATGTCACACCTTGTTGGTACCACAATAGCTTGAATCATGTTAGTTTGAACCACCGTAGTGTTAACTACAGTGTTTACAGATGTATTTGGTCATGTAACAGGTATACAACAGTGGTTGTGTGTAGTTTGCCTAATGCTACATAGATTAGTTTATTAGACTCAACTTTGTAAATGTGATGGCACACAACAGAATTTGACCTCCACATGTAACTCATCTGTGCAGTGAAACACACACACTAGTGAACACACTAGGCTGTGATAACATGTGCCCAAAGCGGTGGGCAGCCCTATCCACGGCGCCCAGGGAGCAGTTGGGGGTTAGGTGCCTTGTTTCAGTCATGACCTGCCTGGGTATCAAACAGGTGACCTTCCGGTCACAAGACCAAATCCCTAACCAGCAGGCTGCACGGCTACCTCCATGGCCTGATGGTTAGCTAACATGGGTTATTGTGAAATTATTTAAGGACTACATAGTCATAAACACAGAAATACATTAAGAAGTACATGTTCAAAGCACTTGACATTCTAAGAGTTTGTACAGCAAGTCTGATGTACATTTTCAGCTTTCTGACATTATCCTTCAACTGTTATACATAATTGATGACGTATCTCCCAGAACTAAGCTTCAATAACATTTATAATAATAAAATTTTTGATGCTACAACTAGCTGTATATCTCCTTGCAAGCTCCTGCATCCTTCTGTGGGAGAGCATTAGGTGGGTTCATAGAAAATACAGCACAGCAGAAAGTTGTTTGTCCCGCAGTAATTTTACTGCTGCTGGGATTCAAAAATTGAGAGTTTAAATGTTTCATTACAGACACTCTCTGATAAACTAATCCAATCCCAATAGGACTTTTATCGCAGTCATAAGCCTGGAAATATATTTGTATTCATTTACTGTTTAAAGCTGGCAGTCATAATTTCATCTCTGGTAAATGTTGAGGCCCCTGGTAGGATCCTAATTAGGAATATCAATACCAGCTACTTGAACTGCATGCTGAGAGTACCTAAATAACTTGACTACTAAGCAGGACAGAGCTTGCTGGTTTGTATAGCATGTCAGAATGTGATATCAGTCATTTTTCTTCTGAAGACGTCATTTTGCTCACAGAAAAAATAGCCGAGATCAGGAGTTTTTTTTTTTAAATGAGCATGTCAACCAAGTACAAAATGATGACACGACTTCAGAGGCCTATAGGATCAAATATCATACAGCTAACACTCTACCCGAGCGCTGCACTTATAGGGCTTCAAACTCTCTCCCATTTTCATTTCCTCAGGCAATCCACATCATCCTTATCCATTTTCACTCCATCTCTTCAGCCTTTTAGGTTATACTCTCTCACACACACGCTCAGTATCTCTCCCTTAACTCCGCACACTATAAATCCTGATTTTACTGTTCTATTGAATCTCTGCACCATGTGTCAATAGTCTGATCGATCTTACCATGTTTGTCTGATGTTCAAAGGTGCAGCTGGGATCAGCCATCACTCACATGAGAGCATCTCTCAAAGTATGATTGTAATGTCCAGATAAAAAATGTAACTCACTTTTTTTTCCACTGACCATTACATTTTCAAATCCTCAAAGGCCATATGGTGAAACTTACAATGATCATCTACTTTAACGTTGTAAGGATCAGCCATGAATGTTTACAGGATATTATTAAGTCTCTAAATTACTGACTAGCCAAATTTCACAGCCATATTCTAGCAGATAAAATTCAGCCTAATGTTACCCAACTGTCGACCAAATTTGGGTTAGGTTTCCCAAAAACATCATAGCCCAAAGATGGTAGAGTGAGCATTACACTGATCTCTTTCTCTGTCCTCTCAGTTAAGCTGTTAATACAGTGATGCTTTTGGTTAACTGGGCCCTGGTCAGCTGGTTCAATACTGTTGCTATACTGAGATGTATTGAGGAGATGTGTGCTATGTGTCATGCTTGGTCTGGACATCATTTGACCCAGAATGTAACAGATGCAAGGTGACCAGGTTTCCTGCATGTATAAAGAAGTGAGCACAGAAGTCAGTTGTAGCAGAGTGCAAAACCATCATCATGGGCAAAGGATGTGATTTGACTGAAGATAATAGGGTCAGTTTTAACGTTATGGGCCAATTTGCTGAGTACCAAAAATGCACTTCTCCTACATTGAGCGCCTCCCAACGGCATAACAGTGACATTACAGTGACAACTGATGCCAGAGAAAGACGACTCCGGCAAGTAGTACTAGGCAATCTACGTGGCACAGTGGACCAATTAGACCAGTTAACAGAGGTGTCCAACTCCAGTCCTGGAGGGATTCCTGCACAGCTTGGAGATCTTCCTGATCAAACACACCTGATTCAGCTCTATTGGTAATTAGTAGGTTTAATGGTATTGTCAGAGCTGAACCCTCCTGGACTGTAGTTTTGACACCCCTGCTCTATAATAAACAGAGAAGCAAAGAGGAAAGTGTCAGGGGTCACCACTGTGTGAACACTGAGCCAAGGTGGTCATAATTTTCTGGCATGACTGTATAATTAAAGACTTGAATGATCTTCCTGTACAACACATTATGCACAACAGAGCAAAGCTTACTACATTTCTAATTCAACATTCAAGATTTAGTCATGAGCCTTGACTGAATATTCACAGTTCTTAATCATTTATTAAGTGCTTGTCAATTAAAGCTAATGTGCTTTGTGACATAACACTTACAGACATTTAAATCTACTGAATTAGACATTCAATCTGCACTAAAATAAAACCCCTGTTCATTTACATAATTAAATTATACTGAGTGGTATCAAATTAATAAAAGGTGATACATCAACACAATTCATGCCAAAGAAAGCAAAGTTAAATAGAGATAATGTGTTGATATATTTGCAAATTATTGACATTTTAAAGGAACAGGTCACTTAAAATCATATTTACATAATTTTTCACTTATTACAAATGTAAGATCAAGCCAAGATGTATGATCGGCCATCAACTAGTCTGTCAGAGCTTAATTAAGACCTGGAAATGGTTTGAGTGGGTTGTGAGAAGCTATTTTTATGTAGTTGTGCAGAAACAACTGGGTTACTTAGGGGACCACTGTTTTAGTGTTTGTTAGCAATGTTAGACTCACAGTTTTAGTTCTATATAAAGAAGGAAAATTTAGACTAAGCATGTCTTGGTTTAGTAAAAATGTGCAAAATTTAATTTAAATGATTCAAATGTTTCAGATGTAATAGCAAATAAACATACATAATATCACATTATTACAGTATTTAAGTTCTCGTCATTTGGCACAAATAAAAAAATAAAAAAAATAAAAAATTGTAAATAGTTTATGTATTTGTGACTCATTTGTTTCAAGTCAATACAGAGTATTATTTTTTTTTACATCTGCAAAAAATTGGTCATTGAGAGTGATAGCATAGAAAAACTACTTTTGGTTCCTTAAAGAAACTTTCCTTAGATGTTTGTTTAAAGAATAATTGGTGTATGATGGATGTGCCTGTGAAAAACCTTTTATAAAGTTTAACCACATATGACAGACAGGCCAGTTGACAGACTTGCTGGGGCCCGGGGCATGAAGGCTTCACACCCCAAACATTCACCCCACAAAAAAAAAAAAAAATTCATCAACCCCTGCCTCCCCCCTTTCCCCTTTCTGTCTGGCTTTCTTCCCCATATTGATCACTTTAAATTTTTTCTGTAATAGATAAGCCTTGTCTTAGGTCTTTTACAATAGCAACAGATCTGTTTCTGACGGACGCTGTCACCTACCGTGCTGGGGCTGAGACCAGGGGCGTAACTAGACTTAAGACTGTACTGGGGCACAGATAATGTATGTGAAAAAAGATTTCTGTATTTATTTATATTTAAGAAAGCATAAATAGTGCTTTAAACTAAACAATCAGATCAGATTATGTTGTTGACTGGATCTTTGATTAATCACCAGAATGAACTGATGCATTTGGCCTACTTGTGAACTTTACTCTAGACTTGTAAACCACTACCTGTACAAGCAAAAAGATATTTTTTGTTATTTTTCTGGAGACAAGAGTATTTTAGCCAATTATAAAGGCAAAACGACTGACAGGACAGTCCATATTACTGTGCATTTTTTCTGTGAAATAAATTTGAATGGTTTAAAATTTTGGGTCACGACTTGATGATTAAGGACAAATGTACCCACATTTACAAACATGAAGGTGCACCATTTGAGTTTGAACCACTGCAGTATTCCTGGGCTAACTAGTCAACACAAGCTCTCTCATATTCATCACTGACGCAGAAGTCCCAACCAGCACGATACCACTGTTAACGCCAACTCACTGGATATTCACGTCACCAGTTTGGGTTTCCCATCCTTATTACTTTAGCCATTTCTAACTAAAGTCACTGCCTGTACTGCTAATGCTAATTCGGCTGTTTTTCTACAAGGAATAACGTTTAGCTAACGTAGCATTAACTTCATAGACACAGGTTGAGGTAGCCTAGTCAGGGGCAAAAACTTTCTGATATCCATCTACAGGAGTAATAATGTTTAACTCAGTCAGGATAAAAATAATATATGATATTATATAAGTATTCAGCAAGTTATGGGCTAAAGTTATGTTACCTTTAGCTCTCTCTCTGTCTCTGTCTCTGTGTGTGTGTGTCTCTCTCTCTCTCTCTCTCTCTCTCTCTCTCTCTCTCTCTCTCTCTCTCTCTCTCTCTCTCTCTCTCTCTCT
>BRDA01051116.1:0-14382 GCA_036984385.1 Crenuchus spilurus
GCTGGCTTCCTTCAGAGCTTGCCCTGCTTCCACACAACATGGTGGCTCCTTGCTGGTGCGCTCAAAAGTCACGTGATTCCTATCCAGTAATATAGGTCATTGTTGATAAGCACCTGCAGTTTTTTCTTCTGGATCTAAATATATTTGTCTTGACCAGCCCTCTTCCACATTTAACATTTAAGGCTTTGAGTGAGCTTGCCAAATGAATTACAGTTTGAGCACATGCCCAGATGGAGCTACAAGATATCCACTAGCCTTGTATGGCTGTAATAATTTAATGTACTAGAGCTGAATGAACCATGAGACAGAGTGAGTCAGCAGTGAGAAGATGAAAATTCAGCCACAAAAAATCGGAAGGGGTAAGGCCCATAATTAACAGCGGGGAGGAGAAGAGGACAAGCAGCTAGAGGTCTAATTGAGCCAAACCCCAATTATTTGTTTAACTCCAGAATCCCATCTCAGTGTCAGGCTTTTGAAAATTGAGAAACCTCAAGACTCGTCAGCTGCTGGAGGAAGTTATTTTTTCCAATGCCGTCCCACTTCATTGAGCTTTCACGTCTCTTCTTTTCTCCCCTGGAGAAACACGATGGAACCTTTCTCAAGGCCCTCGGGGAAGAACCTGTTGTTTCTGCAGGCTGCGAGAGGGAACAGCCCAGGCTCTGAGTTACAGTTGCTTCTTCCTCTCCAAAAGCGGCAGTGTGAGCCTCATGAAAGATATCTGCCAGACATTTTTTTTGCCAGTGCAAAGCTGGCGAGCTGTGAAATTTGCTAAGGAGTTTAAAATATGAAAAATATGCGATGGGGGCTCTTCCTCACTCCCGCTCTGTCCCTCTCTCACTCTCATTCCAAAAATAGAGCCATACAGCTATCGAGTTACTAAGCGGAGTTTGGAGCTACAGAGTTGACCCTGTGTTGGGATACGTGCTGCTCGTCAAAAGTCTGGGGACGTCTCATCTCCTTATTTCTCTACAGGCTGGTGGTAAAGTCGCTCAGTACGAGTTACTTTGAGGAAGTTACTTTGTTTTGTGGTCATTTTAGAAATACAGCAATCACTGGCCACTTCATTAGGTACACATACCTTCTAGCTCCACTCATTGTGCATTTTAGCTCTACTAACCATGTAGATATAGATGCACTTTGTAGTTCTACGCTTGGTAAAGGCGCCAATCTTAACCAAGTTTATCACCAATATCACCTTCAGTTTGCACGGGAAGTACCATAACTGGACATTGCAGGATTAGATGTTGCCTTCTTGAACAAATCCAGGCATGTGTTGCACAACATCCAGGGTTTCAGCAGAGTTGTAGCTTTAGGGGGCAGCCATGGCCTTTAGGGGGCAGCCATGGCCTAGTGGTAAGGATCTGGTCTTGTGACCAGAAGGTTGCTGGTTCGATCCCCAGACAGGACATGACTGAAGTGCCCTTGATCAAGGCACCTAACCCCCTAACTGCTCCCCGGGCGCCGGTGGATAAGGGCTGCCCACCGCTTCTGGCACAAATTCTCACAGCCTAGTGTGTTCAAATTCCGTTGTGTGAAAAATCACATTGGCTAAATTGGTTGATCTTAATCTTAATAAAGTGGATTCAAGGTGTTGCCTTGAATACCGCCTCAAAAAAGCAACTGTGGGCCAAATGTAGGGCATGGTGGTAGTGTAGATGTCTGGGAAATGTTTACCTGGACCACTAACACCACTGCACGAGTCTCAGAATGTCAACTAATCAATCGTAGCAGAACATGTGTATATGTTGACATTCTTCCATGATGGTAATAGTACCTATCAACAGGATAATGCACCACGTCACCATGCACAGGTGGTGGTACAAGGTACAAGGGTGGCTTTGATGTCCTTCTCTGTCCTGCTAACTCACCCAATCTCAAAGCATTGGAGCATGCTGACTTAATCTGAGAGACCTCAGTCCATGCCATGACGTGTCATTAGTGTCATCTGAGCCCAGGCTGGTTATTGACACTATTAGTTCACAATGATTTGATGCGACAGTGTATATATACAAGTTATCTTCTTGTACTGTATGTAGAGTACAAATCTGTTTTTGCACCTCTGGGTATGACGGAAGTAAAGGTTTTAAATCTATCATCATCTCTGGCTGTCACTGCCCAGCTAAAACACCTGCCACCAGTCTTGCGTACAATCTTGTTTTTAAACACATTTTTGAAATTCAGTGCCTCAGAAACAGCCGAACCAACAACAGACACGCATGGTTTCAGCTGTTTCAACACGACATGGGAGCTGAAATGATTCGGAGAGAAACCGCAGGAAGGGAGGGAGCCTTTTGTGAGCCTTTTCCGTTTTAAAGATCTGAAAATGATTTTTGCTCTGTAGCATGCAGTATATTTCAATATCAATGGAACTACTTTGGAGTTCAAGCACCTCTGTTCCAGTATTCATGATATGTACACGTTACCATTACACAAATGCTGAGATTCTCCACATCCTCCACATCTTTTACATTCAAAGCAGCTCGACTGTGTTGTCAGACAGTGCGCTGAGGGGAAATCGAAGTGTCAAACTGTCCTTGTCTACCTAAATGTTCTCTCGGACACGTTCTATCCAGACTCTTACGCAGTGCTTTATTTGCATCGCCTGGTGTCCATTTTAACAGCTAATGGCACTCGGGGGTGTTACTGAGAGAGATCTGCCATAACTTAACACTTAGAAGAGTTATCAGCTGCAATAACTACAGTAAAGAGAAATCATTTCACATTATGTATTTCTGACATGTAGCTCACTGAAACAAAGTGGAGACATTCTGCTCAAAGTACAGATCAATCCGTACCACATGTGTGTCTGTAAGTAGCTTTTAATTATCATAATTATGGCACTTAGCAACAACAACCACTTACAGTGCTGCTGGAAACTTTGTGAACCCTTTAGAATGTTCTATATTTCTGTCTAAATTTGACTTAAAACATCATCAGATGTTCACACAAGTCCTAAAAGTAGACAAAGAGACACAAATATTATACTTGCTCATTTATTTTTTGAGGAAAATGATCCAATATGACATATTTGTGAACCTCTGCTTTCAGTATCTGGTGTGATCCCCCCTTTGCAGCAATAACTGTAACTAAACGTTTCTGGTAACTGTTCTTTTTAAACATTCTTTGGTAGAACGACTTGGCAACCCTGCCGTGCACACCATTGTTGTTCAGTGTTCACTTCAGGGATGATGGACACATGAAGTTACTGTGGATTCCTTTCTGACCTCAGAAGAGGAAAGCACATCTATTCTTGAGGAAATGCACAACTCTAGTTGTGTTTGTTAAGATTTGAAGGAAAATAGAGCAAATTATAGTGTCTTTTTATTGACCTTATCATAGATATCATTTGGAATTACAAAATGACCAATCTAAAGACATTTTGGATTAAAACTAAATATTGTTAAGTAAGTATTGTTGGCAGAAACTACAGTTAAACAAAGCTACTGGTCCTCATATTGAACTGGAACTTCCAAAAAAGCAATGCAATTGCAAGATCTATAAGATGGATGCTCTTTCACATGCTCTGCAAAACAACGTCTCAATTCATTTTGATGATGTGTCTTGTTGGTTAAGAATATGTGTAATAAAAGAAAATGATAAGCAACATTTAGCTTATCCATTTCTAGGTTCAACGACAGGTTTCGCAGGTGCATTGCAACTTGTTTGATGGGTGTCTCAGAGGAGTCACCCAATCAGCCATGACATGTACAGGGGTTAGACAATGAAAGTGAAACACCTGTCATGTTAGTGTGGGAGGTTTCATGGCTAAATTGGACCAGTCTGGTGGCCAATCTTCATTAATGTCACATTGCACCAGTAAGAGCAGAGTGTGAAGGTTCAGTTAGCAGGTAAGAGCACAGTTATATAGTATATTACAATGCACACAACATTATGGTGACATACCAGAGTTCTAAAGAGGACAAATTGTTGGTGCACGTCTTGCTGGCGCATCTGTGACCAAGACAGCAAGTCTTTGTGTCTAAATATTATTGAGCCACTTTGGGGTGTTTTGGAGGAGCGAGTCAGGAAACGGTTTCCTCCACCAGCATCACGTAGTGACCTGACCACTATCCTGCAAGAAGAATGGCTTAAAATCCCTCTGACCACTGTGCAGGACTTGTATATGTCATTCCCAAGACAAATTGATGCTGTATTGGCCGCTAAAGGAGGCCCTACACCTACTAATCAATTATTGTGGTCTAAAACCAGCTGTTTCAGTTTCATTGTCTAACCCCTGTGTATAAACCCTGCAGAACACAATGGACTCTAATAAAGTTCTCACCTGGGACTTCTTCTGTCCTGGACACCAAAGGCAAAGACTAACATCAAGCATATTTTGAAAAATCATGTATTTAAACCCATTTCACTGGCCTTCTCAGCTGCCATAGTTAGGCTTGAGTTATAAGCATTATAACCATGAAAACACTTCACAGAACTGTTCTGGTCTGAGTACAATACATAGAGCGTCATTCATTGTTGTGTAGAAAAAATCAGTATAAATAGTGAGGAGTAGCTCTTGTTATGATATATTCACTGATATCCTTCTCTATAGAGAGTTATGTTATAATGGAGGTTGATAAAATTACATAAACATGTTATTTATTGTACTTGTGTTTATATAATTAGTCTTCCTGGAAGTTCACTGAAAAGTGGGGAAGCAGATGCGTTTGCATGGTTGGTATGGTGTAATATTTAGTTCAATATCAGTAAATTTGGACAAGGATAAATAAATGTTACATACAACCATCTGAGCACTGGAGCAAGAGGGGCCAGCCTTGTGACCAGTAGGTTGCTGGTTTGATCCCCTGAACGGACAAGACATGACTGAAGTGCCCTTGATGAAGACACCTAACCCCCAACTGCTCCCTGGGCACCGTGGTTAGGGCTGCCCATCACTCCGGGCAAGTGTGCTCCCTGTCACCTAATGTGTGTGTTTAACTGCACACAAATGCAGAGGTCAAATTCCTCTGTGTGCAAGCACATTGATCAATGTGTCACTTTCACTTTCTATTCTTATTGCTGTAGCTGGATGTGGCTGGAGAGTGAAGAGTGAACCCTTCCATTATCACACCCGCTTTAATCCTTATTAGGGTCGCAGTTAGTCTCCTTCCCCCTCACTGGGCGCAGGGCAGGGCATTACACTATTCAACTAAGCCCAGGACAGAGCGCCAGTCCATCACTGGGTACACACACATACACACACACACACACAGACATGGACCATTTTTAGAGTACCAAATCCACCTGACCTCCTGACCTTAAAAATTGAAATAATATTAGAATATTCTTAGTCTTGTCAAAACCATCATCATGGACAAAGAATGTGATGTGACTGATGTACAAGAGGACATGATAATGTTGTACCAGGTGAAGAGTGGCAGCATCTCAGAAACCACTACGTTTGTAGGATGTAGTGAAGCTGTACTGAGAATGGACTTCTTGCATATTGAGTGTCTCCCAACACAGCATACCAGAGCTGCCCCACTGATGCCAGACAGGAATGATGACTCTGGCTAGTGGTACAGAGCAATCGACTCACCACAGTGGCCCAGTTAACCTCTATAATGAACATGAAAGTGTAAAAGATCACCACCGAATGAACACTCCAAACCAAAGGGTAAGTGGTCATAATATTGTTAAAAATTAAGAATATAATAGTTATTATAAGCAATGGCAAACATATAGACTGTACAGAACCTTGGAAACTGGTTTATAACTCTATGTTTTATGAAGGTAAACACTTGGAGTACGTGTTGTATAATAGAATAAAGAAGAACCTGTGAACAAAATGCTGCGTATACAAGAGGTACTGTGAGAAAAACCTAAAGTGTTGGAAGGAAGATCTAACCTTCAATAGCGAAGGGTTTACCAACGGTCAGCAGCTTACAGTCAGCATCGATGGACACCTCGTAGTCTAGCAGGGCTTTGTCCATGATGAAAGCATCAAGTTGAGGAGGATCTGTCCTTCACAACACAAAGAGAGAGGGGTTATAGGACCACATGCACACATACTCTGAACATCCAAACGCAAGGTGATGCCACAGTAGCAGATGAGATTGATTGTTAAAGAAGAACACATGCTGATACTCTGTTCTATTCTTGTTTTATTCTGTTCTGTTTCTTGTAAAATTACACCAAAGCAACCTTACACTGTACTGTACTGGTTGGTATTAAGGCTGCCTCCTCATGCAAGACTTCACTGTAAAAAGTCAAAAGTTAAATTTGATGGCAACTTACTGCACTCCTGATTTTAGTTACAGTGGTGCTTAGAAGCTCGTGAACCCTTTAGAATGGTCTGTATTTCTGAACAAATTTGACCTAAAAATTCAGATTATGTCACAATTCAGAAAAGCAGATAAAGAGAAAAGTTTTGTAAGGACTTTATTATTTTTTAAAACATTTTTTGTGACTTGTGTGTTTAGGGTCATTGTCTTGTTGCATAACCTGTCTTCTCTTGAGATTCAGCTCCTTTAGAATTTGCTTATATAATTCTAAATAATATATATTTCCATAAACAAAGGCATGTCTTCCTGGCTCAGATGCAGTGAAACAGGCTCAAACCATGATACTACCACCACCGTGTTTCACAGATGGGATGAGGTCTTTATGGTAGAATTAAGTGTTTTTCTTTCTACAAACATATTTCTCATTTAACCTTAGGTTCCTTTGTGACCTTGCAGACACTCATTGCTCTTGGGGTGAGCTTTGCTGGATGATCACTCCTGAGGGGGTTAATAATGGTCTTGAATTTTCTCATCTGACTGTGGATCCCAACATTTTTAGAGATGGTTTTTAACCTTTTCCAGCTTTGATGAGCATCAACAAATCTTCTGAGATCCTCAGAAATCTCTGTTTGTGACACATTTTCACAAACAGACTTTGTTAAATCTCTGTTCTTTAAATAAAACGGCACCAACTCACAACTGATTGTTATTCTACTGATCAACGACAACTCACTGAAATTTCACCTTCCGCTAATCCTAATGGTTCACTAAATGGTACTTATGCCAGTCACAGACATGTCATTTTGAATCACTTTCCTCAATAAATAAATGACTAAATCTCACGTCTTTGTCTCACCTTTTTATTTGGGTCTCTTTATCTAATTTTAGGAATTGTGTGACAATCTGGTGAAGTTTTAGATCAGATTTATGCAGAAATATAAAACATTCTAAATGTTGACAAACACTCAAACATCCCTGTAATTCAACTTGAGGTTCACCCAACTCAAACCTCTAAAGGATTGTTACCAACTTAAGAAGAGGGTTTCAGTTTTTATCATCATCATCATCATCATCATGCGTTTATAGTCTGTTTCCCCATCAGGGGGTTGGACTTTTTGTCACTTGGCATCATGTAGTAGCCTCCTCCATTCGTCCCTGTCCTCTGCCTTGTCCAAAGAGAGGTTCCAGGCATGCAGGTCCTCCGTGATGGCATCTTTCCAGGTCTTCCTGGGTCTACCCTTCCCTTTCCGGCCCTTGACCTGGAGTGTCAGGCAGCTGTTGATCCAGGTGTCACTCCGGCTGACGTGTCCAGCCCATCTCAGCCTGTTGAACCTCAAAGCTGAGTCGATGTGGGGTATCTTGAGGCGACTGTACAGCGCTGCAGTGCTTATCTTTTCTTCTGATCTCATACCACATATCCATCTCACCACAGCCCGGTCGTTTCGGGTCAGTCTTGCATGCTGTTCACGTCTCAACGCCCAACACTCACTTGCGTAGAGCATCACACAGCAGACGCAGGCATTATAGATCCTCCCACGAGTGTGGAGAGAGATGGCACGGTTGGTGAGGAGAGGCATTAGCTCACGGAACTTACTCCAGTGGTTCTGCATCTGATGGTGACACTTGTTGAGGCACCTCCTACGCCTGAGATGGTGTCGTCCAGGTAGCAGAAGCTGTCCACTGCTTCGAGCTGGTGGCCATCAATTGTAATGTACTCTGCAGGGCGACCGTCAATAGGTCGAACATGTCCTCTGCATCTCATGCATAGGCACGATGGGTCCTCAGTCAGTCTGCCCTTGAGACCACTGCAAGCTTTGTGGATCCAAAAGGAGCAGCCACTACACTGGATCGAATTGTTGCCCACACCTTTTCTGCAGACCCTGCAGGGCCACTTACCAGAGTCTCTCAGCACATCCTCAGCACATGACCTTGGTTTTCTTCATATTCACCCTGAGACCTTTGCATTCCAGGTGCTTCTTCCAAGATGAAGAAGCCATATGAACAGCCAAACAATCTGAATCACCCAGGATATGACATACATTACAGTAAAAATAATCAAGAACTTTTATAGCAATATCTCTTAATATTGCTCAGATTTAAAATCCTACCGTTTGACCACTCCAGTGTAGATGATATATAGCCCAGCACTAACACACATTGTCCTCTCTGTATGACTTTCTGCCCATTCTTTGTTTCATTACACACTCACCCTGAGGTTTTCATCAGTCAGATTGCGCCTCCACGTCTGTTGCAAATGGAACACAGTCATCATTTGTCCGGGCTAACTGTTCCTAAGCAAGCAAGGCCATAAATCTAGTGCCTCACTAAACGAGATGGAAAATTAATACACAGTAGTCTGAATAGAGCCATCAAATGACTGGTGGCACTACAAGAACTGCAGCACAATAATGGATAAAACATCTAAAATACCAGTGATTTAGCTTGCAGGGAAGCTGCTTAAACTTTTAGCCATAAACAGCCTTCCAAGTTTGTCCAAAAGTTGTGACTAATCAATGAGATGAGAGGAAACAGACTTACTGCAAGTAAACAGCAGATCTTTTTGAAGTCTTGGAGATGTTTAATGACATGTGAAAAGAACTGTCATGAAACATCATAAAACAAGACGGCTGCTTTTGAAGGCAACACAGAACGTTGGATGTGTGGCTAAATATTTTGCACTTAGTATAATCGGCGTTGTTAATTTAGTCATTAAAACCAATAAGACCATTATGCATGAAAAAAATACACATTCATACATATTAACACCAGTGTAGCATCCAACTGGGAATTCTCGAGGAGGTCTGACAGCTTTTATTATTTACATGCTGCTTTCAAGTTCTTATTGGAATTACAAATGCAAGATCCTCGGACGTAAACAGCTTTGACTTTGATATGGACCGAGGCAAATTCTTGCCATAATCCCGCCATCTGTTGACGAGAATCAATCCATTAGGAGGCAATTACTCAAATAAAACCAGACACAGTTTCTGATGAGGGCCTGTGGTTGTGCTGGGCCTTTGTCTGTGAATCATAACTTAAGTTTATCTGCTTGATGGTGTTGTAGTACTCAAGTCTGACTCAAAACAGGCAGTCTCAACCTCATTTGGACTCTGGCTGGGATGGAGTCGGAAACTGTTGCTCTGCTTTAGTGACACTGAGGTAATGTTAATTAGAAACTTTTTTTTGTCATTACTGAACGTCAACAATTTTTTCAAGCAGATTAAAACAGTCCTTTCTCTACATGCCTAAATCACATCTGCACTCTGATTGGCTAACATAATAATAATAAAAATACATTAGAATATATACTGTATAATTTAATGATATATTTTACAAAATGCATTGTGAAATGTACAATTATTTATTAATACATATTATGTAATGCATGATAATGAATGTACAGTGATTTACAAAATATTTTTTTTTCACTTTATTTTTATTTTTTATTTATTTTATTTTATTATTATTATATGATGAAAAAAACTCAATCTAGCCTTGGTCTCAGACACTGCTGATGTCAGAACTGATTACTTACAATCAATTAATCAATCAAAATGTATTTATATAGCGCTTTTTACAACGGACGTTGTCACAAAGCAGCTTTACATAATTACTATCAGATAATTTGAATCTAAGCCCGATGTGAGCAAGCCGAAGGCAACAGTGGCAAGGAAAAACTCCCTCAAGGCTGGAGGAAGAAACCTTGGGAGGAACCAGACTCACAAAGGGGATCCATCCTCCTCTGATCAAACTACTGATAGAGATTTACATTACATTACATTGCATTTAGCGGACGCTTTTATCCAAAACGACTTACAATAGTGGGAAAGTACAAATGCGAAAAATACTAAAGTTAAATAATTAACATTTGGATATCGAATGCTGAGTGCATATCAGTACTCATGGGGAGTATTTGGGATCACTAGAGCAGGTGCTCTTTGAAGAGCTCGGATTTTAGGAGTTTCTTGAAACCAGTGAGGGACATCTCTGCTCTAGTGGTGGTAGGCAGCTTGTTCCACCATCTGGGAACTACTGAGGAGAACAGTCTAGATTGCTTTGTGTGAATGTTAGGCAAAGCAAGGCGACGTTCAGTGGAGGAGCGCAGTGACCAGGCAGGGACATAAGCTTTTAGGAGCGAGTGCAGATAAGAGGGAGCCTGCTCTGTCATCACCTTATAGGTGATCGTCCAGGCTTTGTGTTTGATCCGGGCAGCAATCGGAAGCCAGTGTAGCTCAATGAGCAGTGGGGTGACATGTGCCCGTTTTGGATGGTTAAAAACCAGATCATCATAAGTTAAGTCTGACATTATGCTGTAGTATAAAACAATAATGATATTAATAATAGTGATCATTGCATCCATATCAGGTATCATAATTAACAGACTTGATCATGAATCGGACTCAAGTACTAAAAGTCTCTGGTTTGACTTAAAAAGTTGATATTAACTCGATATGCAGCTGTCTTGGTTTTTGGACTCGATTACTAAAAGTCTTGGTCTTGACTTGGACTCAATGTGTCCTGCTCTTGATATTGACTCAACATTTAATACAAAAAATTACTGCTCATGACTAAGACTCGACCATAAAAGTCTTGGTCTTGACTCAGATTTGATGTGTTCTTGTCTTGGTCTTGATTCAGACTCAGCTCCAGAGGTCTTCACTACCCCAGCAGCTGCTTGGTTGTGAGAAAAAGTTCAACTAAGATGCAGGAAAACCAACAAACTTATATTGACAGAGTTAGAACATGAAGGAATGTGGACACAAAGGTAGGAACAGAGACTGTCCTAGGTATCTATTTTTCATATCGTCCTACAAAAACAAGCACACACACACATTTCTGTATCAGTGTGACAGCACTACAGCACCAAACAACTCTCCATGCATGCAGAGCTGTGAGCAGACAGGGATTCCCAAACCTTCTCTCCTCTCTGAGAAAAAACAACCTGTGCTACGCTATTTATACCAGTGCCCACTACTGTTGCAATTGGAAAGTAACACTTCCACTCCTGACCTGAACAGATTTCTGCCTTTGGAAGATGCTGAATCCGGTTAACATGAACTACAACCAAACAACTGCTGCTAAAGACAGTCTATTGTCTACTCATGTTCATGATTATTTTACACTGGTAAAATTCTATTATTCTATTTATAGTATTATGTATCGGTAACTAATAACTTTCATTAACAGCTCATTAACAAATGATTAATAACTGTGAACAAATCATTAGTTCATGAGAATTTAATTAACATGATTTGTTAACATTTGTAAAAATGAATACAATCATTAGTAACTACATGAACTGTCATTTATAAACATTTGTTCATGTTCAAATTCCCATGAAGTAATGATTTGTTCACAGTTATTAATCATTAGTTATGGCTTATTAATTAAAGTTATTATAAAGTGCTATATATATATATATATATATATATACATACAGTGGTAACCCTACTTACAAGTTTAGGAGCCGAGCTCATTAGCTGGTTTGCTCGATAGCTGGTTTGCTCCTTAGCTGGATGCATTTTCCCCATAAGAATACATGTAAAACTGATTAATCCGTGTCAGCCGGCCAATATACAGTATACTTTAATATGCTAAATAATGTGTTTATATGGGTTTTTTAAAACATAAACGTGACGACGACGACGACGCTCGTGTAGGCTGGCTGCTAATGACAGGGAGACCGACGGTGCTCGTGTAGGCTGGCGGCTGCATGGTTACACTTATCATATGAAAGGTAAAAGTAAAATTTATCTAACTTTCTTGTTCACTACCTTTTGCTACCTTAGCGTCGCTTTCACTTTCACTGGACAGCGGTCAAAGGTATTGACTGACTTCTTCTTCTACGGTAGCATCTAGGGGATGCTACGACCGCAGCGCCCCTAGCGGTTTGGCATACTTGAAGAAATTTACGCTACTCGTTAATTGGAATTTTACTCGTTACCTGGAACAAAAATATTATGAGATTTCGACTCGTTACCAGGAATACTAGTTAGTAGGGATGCTCGTAAGTCGGGTTACCACTGTATATCATTATTGTTCTGTCTCATAAAAAGTGTATTATAGAACAATTATTATTGTAAAATATTTGATTTCAGCATATACTACTACTAGTACTAGTACTAGTACTAGTAACTACTATAAGGTCAAACTATTTAGGTTTGTAAGAAAAAATATGTTTACAATTTGGTGTTATGATCTGGCAGAGAAAAAAATAATGTTGGCCATTTTGGTGAGAAATGTTGCTAATTATTTTTTTCTGTTGATTTTAAGTTGGGTAGGTCTACATTTGGCCTATATGATGTCAGCTCAGTCAGAAAACCAAAGAGAGTCAGTAATCTGCAGTGTTCAGACTGCAGGACGTGGTGATGCTTGTGTGCAGTGGACTGTATTTATTGGGTTAACGATCCCTGCAGTTCAACTTGTAAATATGTGACACTTTTTAGGGAAAAGAAAGGGTCACTCTCAGTCCTCACAAACATCCTACCTGGCAAAAACTGATTTGAGTGAGTTCACACCTCAAGCCCTTTAAATGCTATTTTTTAAATTCATTTATAATTTTATAAATATGTCTGTCACAAACTTCACCCAGTACATCTTTAACCCCAAAGGATTATGGGTTGTGTAGTTACAACATTATTATTATTATTATTATTATTATTATTATTATTATTATCACAATGTCTAAAGCATATAACATTGGAAAATGCTTATTTTATCTTAAATCTTTACTATTAAAATGCAGACAGTTAAAATCCAGTAGACAGGGGCTTTAAAACACTTCAATAGACAGTTAGCTGGTTTATGGTTTATGGCAGTGTTTCTCATTCTGATCCTGTAGTTCCGCGGCCTTGCACATTTAAGTGCTCCCCCTGCTCCCAAAACGCCTGATTCAACACATTAGCTAATGGACTTATCTCTGCTCCGCTCACAGATGTGTTCTTTAGCAGTGTTGGTGGTACGTTGTTAAGCGTTACAGTAATGTGATTACTTTCTCCCTGTAACAACATAAAGCATTACAATTCAGCTTAATCACAGAATTACTGACTTCAGCACTGGCTTTACTCATCTGTCTTCAAAAGAACATTATTATCTAGAAAAAAAGCTACAGTGACAAAACTCTATCTATGACATAAATATCTAAATTAGATAAACATTTACAAATAATTCTATATAAACATCACTGGACTGTAATAACACATTTTAAATGTAAGCATTCAGAGCTGTAGACTGAAAGGGATGTGTTGTTTTTTTAAATAAAAAAGCCTGGTGGTTAGGGATCTGGTATTGTGACAGGAAGTTCATTGGTTTAAACCCCGGGCAGGTCATGACTGAAGTGTACTTGAGTAAGGCACCTAACCCCCAACTGCTCCCCGGGCTCCTTCAGGCACATGTTCTCACAGCCTAGTGTGTTCACTAGTGTGCGTTTCACTGCACTGATGAGTTTAATGTAGAGTTCACATTCTGTTGTGTGTAATCACATTGACAAAAGATTTAATCTAATGTAATCTAATCTAAACATCTGAATTCCTAAAGGGTTCTTTGTATGTGTATTATTCAAACTATGCCACAATTTGACTTTGGTGGTACATAATACAACAATACAACAACAGTAATAATAATAATTCAGTTCAAGAAACTCCTAAAAACCGAGCTCTTCAAAGAGCACCTGCTCTAGTGATCCCAAATACTCCCCATGAGTACTGATATGCACTCAGCATTCGATATCCAAATGTTAATTCTAGTATACTAGTACTAGTAAATACTAATACAACTCTAGTATTATTTTTTTGCATCTGTACTTTCCCACTATTGTAAGTCGCTTTGGATAAAAGCGTCCGCTAAATGCAATGTAATGTAATGTAATGTAATAATAATAATAATAATAATAATAATAATAATAATAATAATACATTATAACAAGCCTCGTCACTTTTGCATGGACAAATGCCATTTTAATGTATTGACTGAAGTTGAATCGTTTAAATTAGATGAATTAACTCAATAAATATAGTTATTTATTCATATCAATTGGTCACCAGTCATTTTGTCACAATGCCATAAAATGTACAAACTGGATTCCAAAAAAGTTGGGACACTAAACAAATTGTGAATAAAAACTGAATGCAATGATGTGGAGGTGCCAACATCTAATATT
>BRDA01051117.1:0-10309 GCA_036984385.1 Crenuchus spilurus
TTACCTAATAAATCATTTTAAAATGAATACATACTTGTGGAATGTGATCCCCTGGTCTCTGCTGACAGAGTTCCAATAAGTAAAGCGATAAAACATAAAACATTGCAGCCCTTTCATTGTTTGTAAACGCTGTCTTCCTTCCGATCTTGCCCTGCTTCCACACATCATGGAGGCTCCATGCCGGCGCGTTCAAAAGTCACGTGTGTTCTATCCAGTAATATAGATCATTGTCTGTGCCAGCTACCCTACATACACTGTTTACAATTTTATTTGGTAAGTAAATACTTACGTGATATCTACTAGCTTTTGTAACTATATGCAGATATTTCTTTGGATATTAAACATATCTTGTTGTGTCAACTTGTATTTTCAATTTATGCAGTGGGTTTTTAGTGTAAACATGTTGCAAGCTATTGTGTTGCATGTTATCAATACTAAGCTACACTACTAGCGTAGCTGGCACAGACATAAACAAGAGAAAAACAAGAGAAAATGGTGAACCGGATGTTGCCGTTTGCGCGGTGCATTCTGGGAATTGTGAAAGTGGCGAATGCAGCTATTTCAGTTTACTTGTCTGCAGACGGGTTTTCGTAGTGGTCCAGCTCTGCCACAACTTCTACCTTCTAAATCTACTTTTGTCAGTCCCTGACCTTTTCTCAGTCTAGTTTAAAGAGGTCAGGGAAGTTGCTGTCTTTATTATTTTCTTGGTACATTTGGGGGATTTTTTGTTGTGTCCTCCACTCTTTTTTCCATCTCTGCTGCACTCATTCAACCCTGGGCTGTATTCATTGTTTAGTTGTTGGTGTTGTTTTTCCACTGTTATTTAGTTGCTCCCCTCTCTGCAATTGGATCGAAGCAGGAAGTGTCAGTATCTGGGCTTTTCTCTTCAGATGGGACTGCGTTTTAGCGGGTATTTGACTCTGCCCTCTGGCTCACATCAATTCCATGACTGTGTTTATTGAGGTTGTTTATTTACCAATATCTCATATTCTATTGATTAATAGTGATTATTGGGGTTGTTTATGATCTACTCCGGCAGGAGTGTCTGGAACAGCAGTTTCAATTCTCTTAGAAAAAAGACAAACTCATAATAATTGAAAACAGACTTGTAATGTTTAATTTTCATAATCAATTAACGCAATGAAATACAGCTTCTTCAACAAGGCTACACCGATTACAGTCCATTTCAGTACAGTGAAAAATACAATACATAATACAATATATATGTAAATACTCTTCGAAACCACATTTAACAAAAATAATCATGTCAATATAAAAGCATAATTTACATCTCGCTGTGGTGAGAATAAGACCTCCTTTCTTAATGTTCAGACTTGATTTTGAATATAAAATTGGCCGAGAGCCTTGAGAAGACATTCAGATATGAATTTACACCACTTTATTAGATACACAGAGCTTGTATCTACACTCATTGTCCATTTTAGTTCCACTGACCATGCATGTGCACTTCATAGTCCATCTGTTTCTCTGTATAATTAGTGGTTCTTCAATGGTCAAAACCACCAGAGAACAGGTGGGTCATTCTCAGTGACACTGAGGTGGTGGTGGTGCATTTGTGGGTGTTAAACACTGTGTCCACTCACTGCCCACTCTATCAGATCCACCTACCTTGTAAATGTAAAGTCAGACACAGTAGCTCAGCACAGTTTGTGTTGGTCCTCTGTTGTTGGTCCTGATGCTGTTGGGTGATTGCTGCACTATTTTCTCTCTGACACTGAGGTGTTTAAGCACATCAGCAGCTCTGACACACACTAATACACCACCACCACATCAGTGTCACTGACAATGTGCTCTGTGGTGGTCCTGACCATTTAAGAACAGGATAAAGTATACAGAAAAACAGATGGACTACAGTCTATACAAAGTGCACCTGTATGCTCAGTGGAGCTGATAAACTGTACCTAATGAAGTGGCTGGTGAGTGTATGTTACATAAACCAGACCGGGCTGGTCTAGCTTTAATGTGTAGGTTTTTTCACAACAGCAGCGAGAAACTGTTTCTGAGTAAGATCTTGCATGTTTTTCTCAAGAGAATCAGTCTTACGCCTCCTTATCTGTTACTAAGTAAAACCATATTTTGCTGGCTGGGAGCCCGATGCCTCAGAGGTATTTTGGAAACGGCTAGCATAAATGTTTCCCTCTCAGGCGGCTACTCATGGTCTCGAGCCAATCAGACCTCATTTCCCCTCCATATCCTAATCTGATAATCTGGTCTTTCCCTCAAGCCTGAAAAGCCAGACTTAAACCAGATCTCTGGGGCTCAAACGCTTCGTAGCGTTGCTAGCTAACTCGTGCTTGTGTTAGCTTTAGCGTGTTGTGATGTTTTTTTCATGCTGCTGGGAAACATAGCTTAGATCTTTCTGAGGGCCAAGTTACAGTGATACTTGAAAGTTTGTGAACCCTTTAGAATCTTCTATATTTCTGCATAAAGATTTTTACAAAGTTGAAAAAACCCAGTTAAACAAATGAGACAAAAATATTATACATGGTTATTTATTTATTGAGGAAATATGACATCAGTGAGTGGCAAAAGTACGTGAACCTCTAGGATTAGCAGTTAATTTGAAGGTGAAATTATTCGGGTATAGTCAGGTATTTTCAATCAATGGTATGACAATCAGGTGTCAGTGGGCACCCTGTTTTATTTAAAAAACAGGGATCTATTCTGCACTTCACAACACATGTTTGTGGAAGTGTATCATGGCACAAACAATGGAGATTTCTAAGGACCTCAGAAAAAGATATGTTGATGCTCATCAGGCTGGAAAAGGTTACAAAACCATCTCAAAAGAGTTTGGACTCCACAAATCTACAGTCAGACAGATTGTGTACAAATGGGAGGAAATTCAAGATCATTGTTACCCTCCACAAAAGTGGTCAACCAACAAAGATCACTTCAAGAGCAAGGCGTGTAATAGTCGGCAAGGTCACAAAGAACCCCAGAGTAATTCTAAGCAACTGAAGGCCTCTTTCACATTGACTAATATTAATTTTCATGAGTCCACCATCAGAACACTGAACAACAGTGGTGTGCATGGCAGGGTTTCAAGGAGAAAGCCACTACTCACCAAAAAGAACACTGCTGCTCATCTGCAATTTGCTATAGATCATGTGGACAAGCCAGAAGACTATTGGATGAAGTTTTGTGGACGGATGAGAACAAAATAGAACTTTTTGGTTTAAATGAAAAGTGTTATGTTTGGAGAAAGGAAAACAGCATTCCAGCATAAGAACCTTATCCCATCTGTGAAACATGGTGGTGGCAGTATCATGGTTTGGACTTGTTTTGCTGCATTTGGGCCAGGATGGCTTGTCATTATTGATGGAACAATGACTTCTGAATTATATCAGAGAATTCTAAAGGAAAATGTCAGGACATCTGTCCATGAACTGAATCTCAAGAGAGGGTGGGTCACGCAGCAAGACAACGACCCTAAACACACAAGTTGTTCTACCAAAAAATGGTTTAAGAACAGTTACCAGAAATGTTTAGCTGCAGTTATTGCTGTAAACCACATCAGATACTGAAGTCAAAGGTTCACATACTTTTGCCTCTCACAAATACGTCCTATTGGATTATTTTCCTCAATAAATAAATGAGCAATTATATATTTTTTTTATTCGTTTAACTGGGTTCTCTTTATCTACTTTTAGGACTTGTGTGAAAATCTGATGTTTTAGGTCATATTTATGCAGAAATATAGAAAATTCTAAAGGATCACAAACTTTCAAGCACCACTGTATATGCAGAACTACAAGATACTTCTGCTTAATGTTAACATGAGCACTCAGGGGGTGGTGCGTACAATCTTTAAAAAAGGGTTCTTTGATGCCATAGAACTGAAAGGCTGAAGGCTGCTTCCTTAAAGAATAGCCACAGCTAAGCAGGTCTGGGTCTGGTTAGTACTTGAATGGGAGACCTCCTGTCTGATGGAAGTGGTGTTGGTGGATACCAGGAGGCACTATTCCTGTGTTCTGTGTGGATCAGACTTTCAGACCAGTTACAGGAAGGTGAGGCAGGCTCTAGTGTTACAGAAATAATGCTCTAATGTTCTGAAAATGTGTAACATATTGTGAATGTGTGACATCTGAAAACGTGTAACATCATAATGGTTTGCACTACAATGTTCTTGGATCGTTTCTCACAGAATGCTCCCAGCTAGATAAACACTGAAGTTACGGCAACTTTTGAAGTAACATCAGTGACTAATTGTATCCAGTGTAACACAAAGAGCAATTTTCAGGTATGAAAACACCCTCAGTCTCTCCTCACCTCTGTCTAATAGCTCATGCGCTGAGAGTTCTGGTGTGAACTGTCTGCAGGTGGATATTGACAGTTGGTGGTAGTCGAGGTGACTCTCTAACATCTGTCCCAAATGTGAAAGGCTATATTTAGACTGCTGCCCAAATCTGATTTTTTGTCTATATAGAATGTACCTGATTTTTACAAAAATCCAAGCCAAATTTGTATAGAATACTGCAGTTTTGCAGGAAAACCACTAACGTCAGCATGACTAATTACTGATGCCTGCACTGTTACCACAGAAACCCAAAAAGATACACTTGTGATGAGTGGACAGACAAATCTGATCTAATCACTTACAGATAATAGTGTGAACAGTCATCTCAGCAGATCTGATTTCAGAAACGAATCCAGTGTACCTGCAGTCTGAACGTATCCTAAAAGTCTTGAACAGAGCTGTAGAGTGAAGAACATTTTTAAAGCTCTGAAGAACCTACATGTTTCCTCACCAAGTTCTTAGAAAAACCTTTAGTTGTACATTATTGAAACATTAGAAAGGTTATTCACATTCACCCAGCACCTTTATAATGTACTTTAAAGCCACTTAAAAGGTTCTTAATGGAACCAAAAGTGGTCATCACTCAAAAAACCTTTTGTGGTACCTTTTATTTTTAAGAGTGTACAAGCAAGTTTCTTCTGTAGTTGAGTAAAAGTAGCTCTGTTCTTGCTAATAAGTACAAGTATTCATAAATGTACAAACATACTGTGACTGTACTTCAGTAATAGTCACTACAACAAGTTACAGACCGTACAAGGTCAGTTTTTTCATGTATATTTTCATAGAGGTCTTTAAAATTGAGGTTGTACACCAAAATAATTAAAAACTGAACGTACAGTCACAAGAAAATACTTTTACTCAATTAGAAGGACAAATAGAGTAGCTGTATCAAACCAGAATGTGAAGAAAATTAAAAACAAAAGGTTTTGCATTATTGAAGATGTAGAACAACATACATGATATACATATTGTGTTTAAAATAGAAATAAAATTAACATTTCTGTTTTTAAGGTGTACTTAATGATTATTTGTGGCAGTATTATGCTGGAAACTTCCAGATACAGATCAACACTCAACCAATCAGTTGTCCTGTTCATAAGAAAACCTCCAAAAAGTTTATATTAAGGAAAATAAGATGAGGTGACCAGATTAGTCAAATGAAATCCAGGGACATTTGCAGTTCATTGATCAATCAATATCTTATTCAGATTGCCCATGTGTCTGATCTATGAAGAAAAAAAGACAGGGACAGTTCCAGTTTGTGTATGTTGTAGGTGTCATGGTAGCCTAAATTGTACACCTGTCCAAATCAGTCTCCCAATCACCTACGATTCGTCTCATAACCGTTTAACCCCTGGGTTACCTTGTGTCTTGAAAAGATATTAGTGATGTTGTGGACTTGACCTTAGCTTCTGGTGGAGTTTTGCACAGCAGTACTCTGCTTAAACTAGGTGAGCATGTAGTAGAAGTGGTTTGTAGACAGCACCCTCTGCTGGCCAAGCACAAAAGTGAGACGTGTGCCCATCTGCTCTGCTGCAGGTCTTTTTTTAGGACTTAACAGTTAAAAAGGGGGACATTTCTAGTACACCAAAAATGGCAACTGTCCCAAAAAAAAAACAGATTCCTGGTTACCCTAAAGTATGTTTAAACCTTAACATACATCAATATAACAAGATCTGGTTTAACTTTGGACCAAGTGTTAGCACCACGGATGAGACACAGCACCATGATGACTGCCCTGTGAACTACAATTCCCATAAACCCCTTCTCTGTGCAAATATGTTAACATGCATCTTCTCAGAAATATAAAACCATTATGAAAGTAATGGATTAGGTTTGAAAAAATCAAATAAGAAGTCACAGAAGACAAAATAAGGTTGTTGTCAAAACTCTCTTGACCTGTAAAGTTTTAACTTGCTTTGTGAAGGAGAAATAATCAACAAGTCACAGTCAAGTCTGTAACGTGGATGTACACAATATACAATTAATGTGGAATCGGATTCTAATCCTATACTAAACTGGACAGTGAACAAGAAGGTTGTATTAAAGTCAGATTAGGTTTGGTCTTGGACTATTTTCTAATGGACTAGCCTTGGTTTCATGCTTGAAGACCTTTAATTTATGATTAGTCAACACATTACCTGCTAGTATGTGAAATTTAGATTAGTTTTTTGGTCATGTGAGGAATTTATGTGATGGGCAGTATAGTAGTTTGCTGTGTGGTTAGTAGTATGGCTAGTTTTGGGAATATCTCTTATGTAGACACTAGCAAACATGACTGTGACTAGCTTTTTGGGGGGAATTTCTGTGATGTGGATGCTATCGTGATTGTGGCTAGTTTCTTGGCTGCTTTGGTCATTTCTGTGAGCTGACACTAGCAAGCATGATTGTGATGTGATTCTGTTTTTTTTGTTTTGTTTTGTTTTTTGTTTTTTTTGTTTTTTTTGGGGGGGGGGTTTCTGGAATGTAGCTTGATTGTGGCTAGTTTCCTGGCTGTTTTGGTAATTTCCATGATGTAGACACTAACAAGCATGATTGTAACTAGTTTCTTGTCTGTTGTGTGATAGACACCTCATATGTAGCAAAATAACTTGTACCCAGGTCTGGGACACTGCAGACAAGATGCCCTTGGAACTGGAGGCATGTATGATTGTAAGCTAACTTTTTGGTAGTTTGGATCAAGATGTAAACCTGTTGGCTTCAGCGTAAGTCTTTACACTAGGATATATGTTGAGAGGTCTGTTACTTTTGAGGCTTTTAGTGTCACCCATCTCACACCCTCCTGGTTAAACCATCCAGGACTTACAGATGAGCCTCCACCAGGTTATTGTTGGTCCCTGCGGGTGACTGCTTGCTCTTGTATGCATCTGTGTTGTACTTGTATGAACTGTCTGAGAAGAGGGTCCTGGGTGTGCAGAGCGCCAGAAGGATCTGCTTGTACTCTCGACGAAAGTTCTGGTTCAGGAGACCATAGACAACAGCGTTCAGGCAGCTGTTGAAGTAGGCCATAAAGTAGCTTGTGACAAAAAGCCACTCTGGGACATTTGGGGCCACTCGAACAGGGTCCATGGCCACAGCCAGTCCGATGAAGTTCAGGGGTGCCCAACAGACAGCAAAGAGCACAAAAACAACAAACATGGTCAGGAAATTGCGCATATCGGCTGCCCGAGCACCGGGTCGGCCCCTTACTCGACCTTTTACTCTGATCACCAAGGCCCAGATGCGCAGATAGCAGAAAGACACCACGCCCAACGGTACCAGAAAGTGGACCAGAACCACACAGACTGTGTAGGATGAGCTTACAGTCTGTGCAAACGTGCAGGAGAAGACTCGGGGGTCATAGGTCAGTGAGCCTACCAGAAAGTTTGGCAAGGTGGCCAGAGCTGTCAGGAGCCAGGTGAGAGTCAGGTAGAGGCAGGTGTTCTTGCGTGTGTAGAAGCGATCGTAGCGGAAGCTGTGGCAGATGTAGCAGTAGCGGTTGATGGCGATGGCCGTGATGTTGAAGACGGAGCCAATCACACTCAGGCCCATGACAAATCCGCTCAGCTGGCAGTGCAGGTAACCCATCGTCCAGCCATTGTGGAAGATGGCCACCAGGGCCAGAGGGTATGGGTACAGCGCCACCACTAGGTCGGCTACTGAAAGGCTCACCACAAAGATATTACCTGTGAAAGAGAAAAAGATATAAACACAGTAAGTAGAGGTGTTTGCTACAGTGCCCTCTGTTGGCATTAGGTGTTTTTGGGAAATCTGCGGCACAACAGATAATTATGGATAATTTTCCTTAATGAAGGAAAGATTCAAGCAGTGTAATTCATTGAGAATAAAATTACATGACTGAATATCACAGTAAAGAAATGAAATCCCAGGCTGGTCCACCAGTGAAGGACTGGAGGACCAATGCAAACTGATAAGCTACTGTCTCTGACTTTACATCTACAAGATGGACCAATAAGGTAGTTGTGTCTAATAGAGTGGACAGTGAGTGGAATCACCAGCAGCTCACACACTCACACCACCACCACATCAGTGTCACTAAGAATGATCCTCATGCTCGGTGGGGGTCATGACCATTGACGAACAGGGTAAATTATACAGAGAAACGGACTACTGGTGGTATATAGTGCACATACAGTATATGGTGAGTGGAGAGACTAGCTCTGTGTACCTATTGAAGTGGCCAGTAAGTCTATCTGTGTAACTGATGTTACAGCATCAGGATATCATTGTATTAACTACATTAGCTGCAAAAAACAGCATCCAGTAGCTTCTCCAAGGAGCACAAAACCTGTATCTGAGTACTTCTGTGTGAAAGCACCACCAAATAAAGAGTGGCGACAAATGATCAGAAAGTGGATCACCTTGTATGACCTTAACTCGTTCCAGTTCACTTCCTTTATTGTGGTGTGAAGGCCTCTGTCTAAGAGAAATGGATTAAGATTCAGTTCCATTAACTGTGAAAGCACTGAGAATTATCCATTAACAAGTCACACTGCTGCATCATTAATTCTTTAAAAAAACGCAGAGAAAATTGTTGTATTCCTTTAATAAATGTTGTTATTCAAGCATCATAATGGCATCCAGTTCTGAGAGACAGACAGAGATGACAGTGCCATGAGTGCAGCACTCAAGCAAATGAAGGGCAGAAATAAAAGGAGAGAGGTGAGCGAATGACTGAGAGCTTCTCTCTCTCTCTCTCTCTCTCTCTCTCTCTCTCTCTCTCTCTCTCTCTCTCTCTCTCTCTCTCTCTCTCTCTCTGTGTGTATTCTGGAGAGCACCAGAGGAAGAGAAAAAGTAAAGAGCTTTCAGACACTTTTCTATTAATGCTAATGTATGTGTGTGTTTTATTTGATGTCCAGTATGAACTGTATGAAGGTCTGCTGTAGATCTTGGTGAAGGTCCTGATACTGAAGTGTGGACACTCATTATAAAAGGCCCTGTTTACATCACAACTCGCATCTGAGTCAGGGTTAGGCTTAAGTGTACTGTACTGAGTTTATGTTTACTGTAACAAGCTTAATTTCTGATAAGTTCTAGTTTGCTCAGGTTAAAGTTAGGTTTAGGTTTAAGTTACTGAAGCTCGGTATAAGATAAAGTTCATGTTACTGAGATTAATGTTGAGTTTATGGTTAGGTTTAGGTTAGAGAGTTTATGGTTTAGATTAGAAAGGTTAAGGTTAGGTTTAGGATTCCGAGGTTTAGCTTAGGTTTAGATTACTGATGTTTAACTTAGCTTAGGTTTAGGTTACTGAGGTTAAGCACAGGTTTAGGTGACTGAGGTTAAGTTTAAGTGTAGTAAAGCAAATGTGTGTGTCTCAGAATGAGTCTATATCAAATATGTGTGTGTGTGTGTGTGTGTCTTATTTCATATTGACAGTACACAGATGTCCAGCTTATTAAATTTACTGTGCTGAAAAATCATTACAGAAAACCAACATTGACTGCAAGGATTATGCTGACCACTCTGTCCAGCACAAAAGCTGTGTGTGTGTGTGTAAGATAGACAGGGCAGACACACACACACAGACACACACACACTGCTTTTGTGCATGGCTGTGAAAGATAAGTGTGCCGTCAGTGTGTGTGTGTGGATGAGCTCATCCTGTCACAGTGAGACAGGTGAATGGACAGACGTGTGTGTGTATGTGTTTAAGAGCTTCAGTAGTGCTGTCAAAGACATAGAAAGAGCAGTGAACATGATTGACATCTCCAATGATGATGTACCAATGGAGTCCAGTCTCTGTAACCAGAGCGGTAATGATGCAACAGTAGACATTCAAACAGTCATCTCTTTGATCAGATTCTAAAATCACAATTCAGGAACCACAGAATCAGAACAGGATGAGGTTATACATTTTTTCAAGAAAGTATTTGGCTGATTGACTATATTTGGGATACAAACCGGATTCCAAAAAAGTTGGGACGCTATACAAATTGTGAATAAAAACTGAATGCAATTATGTGGAGATGGCAAATGTCAATATTTTAT
>BRDA01051120.1:0-20594 GCA_036984385.1 Crenuchus spilurus
ATAGAGTAATTCAGTTACTAACTAAGTAACTTTTTTGAACAAGTAGTGAGTAACTATAACTAATTACTTTTTTAAAGTAACGTTCCCAACACTGTAGGTGAAGAACCAAAACCTGGAATATGTTCGTTTTTGGAAGGAAGGAAGTGTTCCTGTCAAGTTTTAATCACATGTTGGTGACATGCTGATCTGTCAGACCTGTGATGTGGTTTTATGGCCAGTGACAATGTATCCATTACATAAATTAAAACTCTTTTTATGTAGGGCAATGAAATGGCAAAAATGAACTGTAAGATTTTAAGTGACTTTGACAAACCAAATTGTGATGGGTAGATTACTGGGTCAGAGTATCTTTACAACTTTATGGCTAGTGGGATCTGTTTTTTTATATCTTAACTTTTTGGAATTTGTGAAAATGTGTAGCATGCCAAAGGGAAAATCTAATATTTGCTTCTTTAACTTCCTCAAATAGTTTCTAATCCACCAAGTAATAAAAGTAATAGCTGCATTGGGGTGTCATTGCACTTTTGAATAACACTGTTATTCCAAGTCATGAAGAGATTAAATAACATTCAAGTTTGTGGCTATAGTCTGATACTTTAGTGTCAAGAAAACATTCCTCAGTGGCTCTTTAAAGAACCTCTCTGACAGAATATTGAACTATCTTCCAAGACCTTTTCATTATGTGGTTTGGTGTTTCGCTTTCTATCTCTAGCTCATTACATTGACGGACTAGGTCTGGCCAGGCCTCTATAATGTAGACTATTCACCTATAAAGTTTAATACCAACTCTAAAAATGTTAGAATAAGGTGGTTATGTTTCCTTATGTGCTTCAGTAAAATGGTGATCTGTACTTTCAAATAATAATACTTTTTGGTTGTCTTACTTCATTTAGTCCAGATCTGTGTTGGATTTATTTCTTTCACTAGCTTAAAGACAAATAATAAATTTGGTGGGTTTGGTTATTCCCTAAGCAAACAATGGATAGTCCTTTAAAATATACATGATGTGGGAGTATAAACCTTCATACATTTTTGAGAACATCTACATATATTATTTTAGCCTTTTTTCCCGCAAAGGAATTTCCCGCAAGGGATTAATAAAGTACTTATCTTATCTTATCTTATCTTATCTCTTTTTCTAGAAGTAATAAGCTTTATTCTAGTGTGGTTTCAAGTTCTACTCAGCTTTGTGTTTACTGTAGTGTAAGAAAAAAGTGAAAGTGAATTGAAAGTGATTCAGAAACCACTGGACACAAAATTGCACCTTAGAGGTGGAGCTCCAGGAGCCTAATAAAAGGACTGATACAAAATAAGGGAATGTTACGTGCCTGTGTAGCATGTAGAGTTTTTGCCTGCTTTATTCACAGGAGTGCAGTCTGATTGATTCACCAACCAATCGGTGGCGTCCATCACTTATAGAAGAGGCGGGACTTGCCCAATAAAAGGACATGTTTCTACTTCCTGGTAGAGAGAAGGGGAGTTGGAGACAACAGACTGTGGACGTGTGACCAAGTATTGTTTGAGGTTATGTTAAGAGTTGTATTTGGAGAAGCTGGTCTACTTGAGTGTTTTAATTGTAGCCAGTGTTTGCATTGTTGTAAAACTATATAATGTTTAGTCCTCACATGCTCTGGTTCACATTGTCTCTCTCTCACCCTCTCTCACAGTCTCTCTTATAGTTCCACTCAACCCCACATGTGGACAGGTTAGATGGGCATGCCTGTACACCCCCACACAGTAGTCTTTGTCTCTGTTTAGTTCATTAGGTTAGGGGCGGGTGTCACTTATTGTCTTTTGTGTAGGTTTAGTTTTGTCTGTTAAATGTAGGTAGTGTAAAGGTGTTTTATTATTTTCTTTTCTTTGGCACCGTCCATGGTCCACCGTTGTGTTGTTGTGAATGTTATTTGTGTATGTGTTGAAAGAGCAGCTTGGCATTTGCCAATGCCTTGGATCTTGTAAAATTGTTTCAGTGTTGGTGCGTTTGCACTTTTCTTTCAGTAAATGGCTAACAAGCAAAGGCAAACTACGTTGTTGTGGTTCATCTTTCCATATCACCTCATTTCATACACACGCAACTACATGTTATCTCCCTGCTACCCCAAGGTCTATCTGCAGGGGCGTAACAGGGAGACAAAGGAAAAGTTTAGCTTCACGCAAGAGTGGATACCCAATGGAGGTTGCAAACTTTTCAGGGTTAGAAAGCCCTAAACGGTTCAGACACAGCACAGCTACTGCAGTTTTTAACCCTCCTGTTATGTTCATTTGTCAGGAACAGCAATGATGATCTCAGGTCAATTTGACCTGGTGCATGTTTAGTTGTCCGAAAGATGTCTGATACCAAAAAAAATCCTAACAAGCAGTATGAATATTTCATTACTAACTCCATTAAACTCCCATTACTAATTATTCTATCAATATTTAGTGCAGTGGTGTTCCTTACCTCTAACAGGTTCAATTAGGATAATTCACTCATTTTTCATTAAAAAAACATGTTTAAACTTTTTTTAATGTTTCATTACTTTATTATTTTTGAAAGATCAACATATAAAACACAATAGTTTCACATAACATTGAAACATAACACTGCAATTTTGTTTTACATGCATACACTGTGAACCAGAAATGAACAAAATCGCAATATGAGTGTGTGTGTGTGTGTGTGATTGGGGTGAAATATGTCTCACAGTTGCTCAGTTGCATTTCTGACACAAGCAATATCTATGTGATATAAACATGCAGGGGATGGTTACAAATATGTGAGATGAACCATTTTCATATTATATGTTGATTACACTAATTAAGGCAAGCAGAAGAAGTTTCATACTGAAAAAATACTTGTAACTATTTTTCCTAGAGCTTCAAACTTTAAAATGGGTCAATTTTAAACGAGTCTATCACTGTCCATCTCTGTTTGACCTAAATTATCTTGATAGTGCAACTTGTAAATGTAAAAATATAGATAAGAAATTATTTGTTGCTGCCCAACTCGTGTTTGTCATCCTTTAGCTCATTATTAGTAGTCACGGTACACAGTATACAGTAGTTGGATATTTTTGCACACAACATGGAATTTGACCCCATTATCCCATCCATGCAGTGAAACACACACACACTAGTGAACAGACACTAGAGGTCAATGAACATAAAGGAGTGACAACCATTGGGCACCCCTATCTGTGCCCAGGGAGCAGTTGGGGGTTAGATGCATTTTTCAAAGGCACTTCAGTCACATCCTGCCAGTTCAGGGGTTCAAACCAGCAACCTTCCAGTTACAAAGTGGCTCCCTAACCTCAAGCCCATGGCTGCCACCAATAAACTAGTGACTCTGGTGGGACACAAACTCACAACTTTTGAATGACCTCAAACATGAGCCTAGAAGTCCAGTATGTTACATTAGCTAATGTTGTTAATGCTCTAATGTTACTGGTCTCTTTAATTGCAGGAACCAGGGGGTACTACAGCACTACATCTAAAAATGTTAATATAATTTTTAAAGGTTTTTATTCATAATTTAATTTAAAAAAAACAACAACATTTTATATGTTTTATTCTCATTACAAGTGACATTCTTTTTGCTTTAATTCTGACACTGTTTGATATTCTAAAGGAAATATTGTAATAATTTGATTTCTAATTTCCATGAGCTATAAGCAAAACTGATCAACACTAAAACAAAAAAATTTTTAAATGTCACTTTATATGTAATGAATTTAAAATATATGCCAGTTTACATTTTTCCACGATATCATAACATTTATTATTATTATTATTTATTATACATTTAATATTATTAACATTTAATATTATAATATTTTAAATATATATTTCTTGTAATTTATCTTCTAACTGGCACATTTACTTCATGTCTTTTTTGTTCTCAGCAGTATAAAGGTCCGGATACTCAAACTGTGAACACTTTGATGTTGGTTTTCAGAAACCAGTAAAAAGCAACACAAACTTCGATGTGTGAAAAGTATCAGTAATTTGTGTTCATAATTTAATTCAAAAAGAAAAAGTGTCATATATGTATTTTATAATCTTTAGTCTTTTTATGTTGATCAGAATGGCTTATAACTCATGAAAACCAGAAATCCAGAATTCAAATGATAAGAATATTTCATAAGATCAAACAGAAAAGAATGTACATAGAAATGTTCAACTTCTGATAGATACAGTACCAGTCAAAAGTGTCAAGGCACAGCTGTTAACTGAAAGTCATTCCAGGTGACTACCTCATAAAGCTGACTGAGAAAATGCCAAGAAAGCTGGCATCTAAGGCATTCTACTTTGAAGAATATAAAATATAAAACATATTCTGGTTTGTTCAACACTGTTTTGTTTACTAAATGCTAAATAATGAAAAAAAAAACACAGAATGTTCAGAAGGTGTGTCCAAACTTCTGACTAGCACTGTAGGTTCATTTATGTTCGTGTGGTTGGTATGGAGGCAATCACCTTTTTTGAAAATTTTCTATTTGAATGTACAGTAGCTTAGCTCTACAGGGTGAATTAATTGGGCCCCGCCCCCTCTTGGGACGAGCCCCGCCTCCTCTTAGTTTTTTCCCACTTTTCGCTGATTAACTGCAGGCAGAGCGCGAGAGGCGGGCTTGTCGGAATACGGGTGGGGAAAAAACACTCAGAGTAAATCTCAGTCTGTGTGCGGAGGAGAGAGGACCCTACCCTGCGCACCAGTCTCATGTAAGTCATCTAAACGTCGTGCGTCGTTTATATGCAAAGTATTCGCATTTTTAACACAAACATCACGAGATGTTGCATGTACACCTTAGCTCAAAGGCATTTTACATCGACTAGTTCTGCAAAGAACTTTGAGGGGCAGATGGAGAAAAACTGCACGTATATTAAGGTGTTTAATAGAGTATCTTAGCTGATGCTGAACTTGGTTGATTTGGTTGTTTTAAAGTGAAATGAATGTTGACTGTATTGTTAGACTGCTTTGAAGTCATTAACATGCTCTCCATGTGCCCATGCATCATTGCATTTGCTTCATCTATTTGCCTTTTAGGTAGTTTGGATAGTTACTGTTTGATATATCCTGCAGGATTACTAAGAAATGCCAAGAAATGTCATTTTTATCTTTCTACTTCCTGATTTTAAGTAATTTTCATTATTTGTATTGACAATCAGTACATGTCCAAATGTTTGTGGACACCCCTTCTAATGAATGCATTCAGCTGCTTGAAGTTACACCCATTACTGACACAGATGTGCAAATGCACACACAGCTTATCTAGAGATGTAGAAATTGTTGTATATGGTTCTATATAGAAACCTTTAGAACATAGTTCTATATAGCACAAAAAAGCATTCTTCTGTTGTTACAATGTCAAGCTTGTAACAATAGCAGAACTCTGCTATATGGAACCATTTGAATCATATTCTCCACTACCATATCACTAAAGCAAAGAACCATTTAAGCATGCAAATGATTCTTTAAGTGTTCATGGTTCTATATAAAACCACCTTCTTTACTGATGAACTCTTGAAGAACCACCTGTTTTTAAGAGTGGAGCCCACACCTGGTATTAGAAATGGTGCCAGTAGGTACATGCTTGTCTCCAGAGAGTCCTATTCTATTGGCAGTACATCTCTACAAGGACTAGACCAGCTGTGTGTACATTTGTACATCTGTGCTAGCAGTGGGTGCAACTTAAAGTAGCTGAATGCATTTATTAGAAGCTGTGTCCACAAACATTTGGACATGTAGTGTCTGTCAATTATGAAAGTAATGAATGTTCTTAAAAAGCATTAAGTAGAGTGATAAAGAAAATGACCTTATTTGGTATTTCTCAGTAACACAGAGCTCTTTCCAGCACAGTGAGTGTACATACTTCTATATAGAACCACTAGGTGGGGTGGTGATCATCTAACATCCTGACATCACTGATGCTCTTGTCACTGGATGCAATCAAATCCTCACAGCAATGTTCCAAAATCTAGGAAAAAGTCTTTCTTGGCCAGTAAACATTAAAAGTAGGATACACTCTTTTTTCATTAACCTTGATTTTGGAAGCAGCACTGAATGAGCAGGCGTCCCAATACTTTTTGTCCATGTAATGTACATGTTTAAATGAACATGAATATTCAGGAAGATGCACTGTAGTTTCACAATTAGTTTTCTCAGTGCAATGTCCTTTGGCATTGGCTGAAAGGTGTCTGGTATGGAGTGAAAAAAGTTGACCCATCCATTTTTGTCAAGAAGAATGCTGTGATCTGACCCTTTCCTTTTAAAGGAAGTATGGTAGGCTAATGGTTCTCCAGTTTTGGACACTATGGTCTTAAATGCTTTGTTGATTGTAAATCACTAAGCTTTTTTGCTGAGTCTTTAAGAGAGTAGGATGTTTATAAAAAAGGCGTGTAAACTAAACAGAAGAATGAAGTTTCACCCAGCGCAATATACAAGAGATAAATCATATTTGCCAAATGTCTGTCAGGATAGACCACACACACCGAAAAGAAGAGGATGGAAAGAACATAGCACCTTCTCAAGCTGAATATTAAAGCAAAAATCAGTGTTGATTTCTGTAGTTCTGTAGTTTTATCTACCTCAGAATGGGTAAAAGTCATTTGAGGTTAGCTGTGCAGGAAATGTGCAATTAGCTCATATCTTGTTTGTAAATACTTAGCATTTCTCAGACTCAACAAGCTCCACATGTAGACACACAAGAATGGGTTTTAGTTTATTTCTTCTTTTTTTTGTACTTAAAAATACAAAAATAAATCAAATCAAATAAAGAATTTAAAGTAGATTTAAAAGCTGTATAAAGCTGTATCACTGACCCTAAAAGACTGTAAAGAGAGGAATATAAACATTCACACTCTCTTTATCCCTATACAAACACACACACACACACACACACACACACACACACACACACAGTAAAATCATAAGTGTAGAAATTCCTTTTCACTTCAGTAAATCTGAAGTAAATCTGGCAAATTAGTAGTTGACATACAGGCTTGTTGTGTTGTGTAAATTAACCCTGTAAAGCCTGAACCATCAAATGATTGCCAGAAAACATTTTTTACTCATGTTTTTTATTAGACCTGAGAAATTATGAAAAGTAAGTGAAATAACACATTACATGAGTTTTGTTTTGTATCATATTTGATACATCCAGAATCTATTGCTTACATCATGTTGTTCAAGCAAACTAAAACATACAAAATGCAAATCTATTTAACCCATTTTACACTGAGATTCCTTTGAATTTCTAATTAAATCATTTTTTTAAATTTAGAAATCTGCATGTATTCTCTGGTGCATGCAGTGCAAGAATAACCCACCAGGGGGCAAAATATATGTATCTGATTTTATACATCAGGTTTTTCTTATTTATTTATTTTTAAATGTATAGTTTTATTTATATAGTAATAAATGTTGTAAGATTATTTATCATTTAATTAGCACACTGATGATGAAGAGATTTAAAATTCAACTATGTAGCAGATATGATAAACATAGCTTTATAGCGTTAAGGGCACTACTGCAAAGTGATTAGAACTGATCTAATGTTCCCAACAAATCCTTAAGAGCTCAGCTGTCTCCGATTTAGTCCAGTTGCTTCGCCAAAAGTTTTCTGCATTTTGATCTTAAATAAATTCTCACAGACCATTTTGTCATCTTCAAATGCAATATATTTATTCTTATAAATATAAATATAAAATTATTATTTTATAACCTTATTTAGTTTCATATTTATTAACTCTGAAAGTTTAACATTATCAGCAATGTGACATTCCATTTGTGGAGAGTGAAACCAAAAATCAAGGGTATAAATACACAGTTTGTCTTCTTTGCTGCAGTTATAGCCTCTACTCTTGGCACTAGATGTTCTAACATTGCTGTATTGATTGCGTGCAGCATTGGTAAAGTTTGATTACAATGTTATATGATTGGTTTTAAATCACAAACTCCACTAGAACTCATCCAAAAGGTATTGAATGGAGCTTCATCACGCCAGAGAAATGAGTTCCCCTACTCCACAACCAAGTCCTGTTTATATCCTTGAGCTATTTACTGCCATTGATCATGGTGACCTTAGGGTCATGCATAGCTCACAACATCAAAAATGAGTTCACTAATTAGAAAGGGTGTCTGAATTCATTTGGACACACAGCAAAGTTCTTCTGTATTTCTATTTGTGGTTATATCAGTTCACTAGTTTGCTCTTCTGCACTAACTAACATAATAAGGCATAATGAGGAATTTCCTCCAGATTTGGCCCATACAAACAGGGGTGTGGGTCATGAGAAAGTATTGTCCATATGTCTGAAACATTGTGATGTGTTTCATTTTAACTAGAAGGTTACATTATGGACATAAATTTAAACTTAAAATCTAATTTAACTGAATTCACTGACATTCATTATTAGTTTGGTCTACATGTACAGTGGTGCTTGAAAGTTTGTAAACCCTTTAAATTGTCTATATTTCTGCATAAGTATGACCTAAAACATCATCAGATCATTTTCCTTTTATTTATTGAGGAAAATTATGCAATATGACATATTTGTGAGAGGCAAATACTAGACCTCTAGGATAAGCAGTTAATTTGAAGGTGAAGTTAGAGTCAGGTGTTTTCAATCAACAGGATGACAATCAGGTGTGAATGGGCACCCTGTTTTATTTAATAGTCTGCGAGGTAACTAAAGACCTCAGGGTAACCTCTAAGTGACTGAAGGCCTCTGTCACATTGGCTAATGTTAATATTAATGAGTCCACCATGAGGACAACACTGAACAACAAAGGTGTGCATGGCAGGGTTGCAAGGAGAAAGCTAGGAACAATGAATTCTGAATTATATCATCTGTCTATAAAATTGATTCTCAAGAGAAGATGGGTCATGCAGCAAGACAATGACCCTAAGCACACAAGTCATTCTACCAAAGAATAGTTAAAGAACGTTTACCGGAAATATTTAGTTGCAGTTATTGCTGCAAAGGAGGGTCTCATCAGATGCTGAAAGCAAAGGTTCACATACTTTTGCCTCTCACAAATGCTATATTGTCATTCTGTAATGGGAACACCAGCATACCCAAAATGTACCAGTTACATGCAAAATAAGTTATACCTCATATCACCATTACTGCCACATCAGAACCAGTTGTTAATTTCAAACTGATGTTCCAAGATAACCCTGTTCTCTTTAACATGAGACATTAAGATGAGTGCCCGGTCACCTGGATTAGTTGAAGAGGCATGTTGGCTGACTGTCCTGCTAGCTGGACTGCACATCTCTTAAAATGTCTCTTTCTTTATAAATCCACTGCACTGTGTATACAAACCCCATTTTATTACAAAGTCAGTGCTCACAAGGGATTCTATTAAAGTCAAATATGGTTGTGCTACTGTGCACACCAAAGGCAGCGAGTGCACCACTGAGCATATTTTGAAACATAAAATTTCTTTAGGCTCCAAGAATTCTTATAAAAGTATGACAAAAATGTATTTCTCAGCTGCCATAGTTGCAACACTTGGGTAATGGAGTCTTCATTGCAGCACCTTTTCCATTTAAAGAAACATTTTGCTACTTCTTGTTGCATCTGAATGCATGCCTGGTCTTCTATGGCTGGAATAAGTACCCAGGGCTGTTGCACTAAAAATTGGGCCATTCAATAAATAAAAAATAATCAAAGAAACTAATAATAAAGAATCAAAGCTGCTCCTCAGAGGATTCTAATAATATTTGACATTAGTTAAACCAGCAGTGATCTCTTTGAAGAGTTAGCTCTGTAATATTTTGTAATACTTTGTAGCAGTCTATGAATTAAAGCCTTTACTTGTTTACTTTGCAGCAGCACAGAAACATTTATATCAATTAATGTAATGCTGTCACGTATAAGAAGGACTTCACATTGAAATATGTTATGCCAGAGAAACATTTTGCAATAAAATTATTTAATTTGTACATTTTATATCAGATTATGACACATTTTAGTTATTTTATCAGTTCGCAAAACTTCACAAAAATGATGCCTGACCCAGCTGACATTACTTAGTAGTGCTGGGGAGAGAGAGCCCCAGCTGCTGATGGCAACCAAGATGATCAGGATTCACACTTGCAATCTTCCAGAACATACTGACAGCGCCTTAGTCCACTGAGCACAGTTACATCCTTTAAAATGTGCACTGTTTCTTCTTTCTGGTTAAAGCATTCATAAAAAAATCACTACCAAAATCAGTTTGCCATCACTAGGCATCAAATAAAGTGATTCCTAATGACCCTAAAATAAAACCAGATTTCTTTATAGTTTTCGTTTGGAGGTGAACTAAGGTGTTCAAAAAAATTCAGATGGTGTATAGAATCATATTATTGAAGGGCACAGATCACGAGAAAAGATGAACAGTGATTTTAAAGGCAATATATTATGAAACTATGTAAAGACAACAAATGACAATATTAGGAAGGCTACCATGAGCTCATTACAGCAGCAAAAATGAAAGCAATTTCTTATAAAAACAAAATATCTAAGCTTCATTAAATGCTTTTAGTGTCCAACACTATCTGCTAAGACCACAGATTGAATGTTTTGATGATAAATTCTGAAGAAATTGGAACAAAACCCTACACAGTTGTTCACTCAGATGACTACAGTCAAGCATGGTGGAGGCAGGATGTTGTTATGAGGCTGCTTTTTTTCAACTGCAACAGGCACTTCAGTTAAGATTGGGAACATGTGCAGTTCCAAATACCAAGATATTCGGGCTCAAAACCTCTTGTGGTCTGATGATGTAATTTGAATTTTTATCCTTATCTCTAGAAGATATGTTTGGTGCAGAGCCAACAGAGTTCACTACCCAAAGACTGAGCCTATAGTCTAGCAAGTAGCAGCAGGATGCTGTTTTGTGACTGTTTTTCGTCAGCTGTGTCAGACACTCAAGTTAAAACAGAAGAGAAAACAAACTGTTCCAAATACCAATGCTCTCTTCAGCCTAAAAGCTCAAGGTAAAGAAAGATTTACTCTTACACTGTGACACTGATCGGAAACACACTTTAGTCAAACAGAGAATGGAAAAGAAAAGGGAGTGAACCAGAATGGTACTGAAAAAACATGGTGTAAAACTACAACATACAGACTGTAAAGACAGTGTAATTAAAGTAAGACTGTAATTAAAACTAAAGGTGCTTCCATTATGTTTTACTTGAAGAGTGTACAGGATTCCATAGCTAACATAGCAATTTTTTATTAGCAATGAAATTAAATATTTTTTGTTAAATCTAGTAAATATTTTGTTTTTAAAATCTCCAAAATATTATTTGTTTGTTTCAAGTTGAAGGAAAGAATGCATGATTTGATTTTGGTAACTGTGTGTTATATTGAGAAAATATCAACATTTATTAAAACGCACATGATAAAACATAAAAAGACATCTTTTACAGAAAAGTTTGGAAGGCTTAGAAGCAACTAGCTGTAATATACAGTAGTCTGTGAAAAATACTGAACTCACTATAACATTTTCATGCTTCCAGGTCTGTTAATGTGGAACAACAAATAGTAGTGTTAAGCTGCAGTAGAACAGCTTCCAGTAGAACTGTAAACAATGACTCAGGCTATTGTTTGGAACCAAATGTGGTAAAATCAGTGTTATCATAGCAAGAAAATGCTCAAATATTAAGTTATAATGTAACAGTTTTAATTCATTATTGAGTGACAAATGTTCTCTAGAAGTATCTCTAAAAGTCTTGATTTTCATGTGTCCACATTAAGACAGACTGTCTACAAATGGAGAAAGTTCAGCACTATTGCTATTCTCCCTAGGCATAGTTATCCTTTAACGATGACTGCAAGAGTACAGGGCAGAATGTTCAATGAGTTGAATAATCCTAGAGTGTCAGCTAAAGACTTTTTTTTCTAAAGAAATCTCTGGCACATGTAACATTTTTGTTGACAAATCTACAATAAGTAAAACATTAAACAAGACTGGAGTTCATGGAAGGACACCATGGACAAAGCCACTGCTGTCAAAAAAAAACATGACAAAAAAAACATGACTGCACATTTGCAAAAGAGCACCTTGATGTTCCACAGCACCACTGGCAAAATATTCTGTAGATATATTAACAATATGTGTGGAGAAAAAAAGTCACAGCACACCAACATCAAAACTTCATCCAAACTGTGAAATATGGTGGAGGGGGCATCATGCTTTGGGGATGCTTTGCTGCTTCATGGCCTGGACAGATTGCTGTCATCAATGGAAAAATGAATTCCCAAGTTTATCAAGACATTATGCAGGAAAACGTAAGACCAATTGTCCGCCAACTGAAGCTCAACAGAGGATGGGTGATGCAACAGGACAACAACCCAAGTCATAGACGTAAATCACCTACAGATTGGCTTCAACAGAAGAAAATACGTCTTGACTTTTTGACTTGAGTCCTGACTTCAACCCGATTGAGATGCTGTGGCATTCACACAAAACATCCCAAGAGTATTTCCAAACTGAAACATTTTTGTGAAGAGGAATGGTTCCAAATTCCTGTTGACCGTTGTGTAGGTCTGATCTGTAAGTACAGGGAATGTTTGGTTGAGGTTATTGCTGCAAAAAGAGGGTCAACAAGTTATTAAATTCAAAGGTTCACATACTTTCCCACCCTGCACTGTGATTGTTTACTTGTTTTGTTCAATAACAACATGAGAACATAAATTTTTGTGCGGTATTAGTTTAAGCAGACTTTGTTTGTCTATTGTGACTTTTAATGACTGCATTTAATGACCAATTTATTCTGAAATCTAAGTAATACCAAAGGGTTCACACACTTTTTCTTGCAACTATATCTTTCTGTAGTGGTAGATGATCAGATATAGTGGTCTGCAAAAAATTTTGCCCCTCTGGTCAAAATTACTGTTACAGTAAACAGTTAAGCAAGTTGAAGATGAAATGATCTCCAAAAGGCATAAAGTCAAACACTTTAAGCACTATCAGTGTAGTACTTTGGGATTCTTCAAAGTAGACACACAACTGATGTCTCAAACACATTAAGAGGCAAAAAATGCAAGTCATTAGCTCTTGACAAGGCACAGCTGTTAACTGAAAGTCATTCTAGGTGACTACCTCATAAAGTTGACTGAGAAAATGCCAAGAAAGCTGGCATCTAAGCAAAAGGTGCCTGCTTTGAAGAATATATAATATAAAACATTGTTTTTTCATAGTTTGGATGATTTTAGTATTAATCTACAATTCAGACAATGTTTAAATAATGAAGAACCACTTAATGTCCAGAAGGTGTTTGCACACTTTTGACTGGTACTGTATTAGTGATGGTTTTGATCCAACAGTGTCTGAACTGAAGAGCAGTTTGGACTCTAACCTGTCTGTACTAGCTGAGATGATTCTCTTAAAGGAAACAAAGCACTGTTATACGTTGCTTTGATTTTGAGTGTATGTCAAATGTCATAAATGTAAACATAATACTATATTCTTTAACATGATGGCTATCATTTACTGTAGCTGGCTGTAGGCTTTGCAACTCTATATCATTGTGTACTGTTTGACACATGAGTGTTTGAGCACTGTATGATCCTACAGTGGCTGAATGCTTCTATCGTATTTGTTTGGGGTGCTAATAATTTATCTGTAAAGAAGCTCACTGTGAGAAAGGTCTAGTAATCATATGAGCAAGATTAGTTTAGTGTACAAGCATTGGACACACATCTGCTAAAAATGAAAACATAATCTGTTTTCAAAACTTGAGGACACAGACAGAGGAGGAGGAGGAGGAGGAGTAAAAATGTGATACCTTACTTCATATGTAGACCAGACAGAGTCATTCATGCAATAAAAGACTTGGCAAACTCATATAAACTCAGTTAATTTAACACTTTGTTTTGATCCAAATGAGCTTTCCAACCTAAATACATAAAATTTGTACATCCAAATAAATATGATTAGTGTGTAAAGGCTGTGCCAAAGAAGGCAAAGTTATTTTGACCACAAAGTACTTTATTTACATGACAGTGTCATTCACACACTGTGATCAAAAACAGTTATGAAAAAACAATATGTCTGTGGTATAAAAACAGGGTAACTTTTAAACAAATCAAATGCAATTAGGGTTGGGCGGTATTGGTGTTTTTCATACCTTGGTATGAGCTTGAGAAAATACCGCGGTATGCGGTATTATCAGTGGTGGCGGCTGCTGCAGCTGAGTGCCCTCTTCGCCCCCCAACCCGTTTCGCTTCTATCTAACGAATTGAAGACACTGAAATTAACTTTAATATGATCATCAGAGCGGGAATCGCAGTGTGCGTGCAGATTCACTCACACCACACACACACACACACTTACACAAACACACACACACTGTGAGAGAAGCAAACTGAGGGCCGGTTGTATAAGACAGAATAACTTTACCAGAGACCGAAATAAACAATTACTTGTTTAGTTTTTAAGTAAAAGTATCAAGTGTGTGTGTTTCTGTGAAACTGGCTCTGTGTTTTGCTGATGTGTGAAGCACGTTTAAGTCCCAGTTTTAAGGGTAGTTGGTTGCTGATCGGATAACAAGCAGCCACAGCAACCATAGGGTGTAGCTGTAGGATTAGAACAGTAGATTTGTGTGGCTGCTGGTAGTAAGAGAGTAGGGTGGGCCCTATGTGAAGCTCTAATGGATTGTCATAGGATATTTACATCTTATCATGTGTATGATTGTAATTAAATTAATATAAAATGTGTTTTTGTTAATATTTTGGAATGTCCGGAACTGATTAATTGGATTTATATTATTTCTTATGAGAAATATGGCTTCAGTTATCATTCATTTCAGTTATCATCAGGCACTTTAGAACAGATTAATGACAAAAAACAAGGTTCCACTGTATATGTACAGTATATTGTGGATTTAAATTAATTCTATGGCACAATTGATGAACTGCGTTATTTGAGCTGCCAGCAACATATTTTCATATAAATTCACTATCTATCACTATATTTTCAGTCCTACTCTCGTCCTTTTTTTGGTGTGTATAGTAGTTTTAGAACTTGGAGGTCTTTCTTTTTCAATAACACGATCTGTTTTCATATTGTTTATTGTTTAAATTTGACATTTAAAGCTTATTAAGCATTCAAGTTACATATGTTTGAATTGAAAGCCTAGCAATGAATATTAATGGAAGAGCTTGCTGGCCTGCTAGCTGTCTGCTGAGCTGGTAAGCCCAGATCCAGTTGTTAAATGAGTTCACAGTACCTTCATATAAACAAAACCAAATTCTTAAATATGATATGCTTAGTGCATTATACATTAATCAAATCAGCCAATCAGATTATAGAACCATCAGTTTTCATTGTATAAACGGACCTGAGCCATAGAAGAATGTTAGCACATCTCAAATACCATATGACACACTCCTGCATACAAACATAGATATAAGCAGAATTCCAGCTAGATCCACTTTCTTCTAGGCATTCAGTCTGAGATGAAGGGCTGAAGTAAACGTGTTTAAGTTCAGGAAATGAATTTTTCTACAAATCACCATCAAAAGAAATGGCACGATTGCTTAACAAATAATCACAGATGTGACCACAGCCATTCACAAAGGCAGTTTCAACAGCTTGACAAAACAGAGCACACAGCACTGACATTTTGAGTCTGAAAATCATTGCTTTGTCTTGCCAGATGTATTTCTCTGCATCCTGAATTACCCCGAACTACAAAGGCAGGTGGACTATTTCTTCATTTACCTTGGCTGAGTTCAATGGTCATAGCAGAGGATTCTCCTCCTCCTCTGAGCTAGTGGGAGTAAGTATTAGCAGCTGTAGTTTCTCAGCCAGTGAGTATTAGAAAGGGCAGCTGCCTCCTACACTAGAGATGATTGCCTTCAACTTAAGCCAAATTGTCATTCAGACAAGAAGTAAGCAGTGCTCCACATGTATACAGCTTTTACAGTTATACATGTTATCATACCAAAAAATAAGTTTCACAAAACATCAAACCAACAAAACTCACCAAGTCTGCAGTGTGTAAGTTATGTTTGGATTACAGAATGTAATCGTCTGAAATCTTTTGAAGTCATTATAATATTCTAGCTGTAATGGTTCAAAGCGCTTCACCACACAGGATGTTACTTGTGGGTTTTGTTTGATAGAAGTGTCTAGAACCCACTGACCAGATAGGAAAGGCCAATTTATGACATTTGGTGTCAAGATGCTTAGCTTGTACTGTTTACATCAGTAGTAAACAAGTAAATGATTCAGTTTAATGTCACATTGCACTCTGAAATGAAAGCATAGGAGTTAAATAAGAACTCATGGAATCAGTTTAGAGACCAAAATGTGTCTAAACTTTTTGATTAGCACCTTTGTCAGATATAACAGCTGAACAGAGTTGTGACATTCTTTCTACAATAGACATCAAATATTCTTCAGACAGTTCTTCACAAATCTGCTGCAGAAGTTCACATAAATGTTGGCACTTGTAGGTTTGCTTTGCTTTTCACTTCATCCCAAATCAGCTGGATGGGATTTAAGTCTGGAGACTGTGCTCCACTCCATGTTTTCAAGCTGACCATCTTGTTCTTTTTTCCAGAGGTAGTTCTGGCAGAGCTTGGACTTATGTTGTGGGTAATTATCTTACTGTAGGATGAACCCCTGACCAACAATCATTCTGTAATGCAAATTAATTTTCAGTTTTGGGTAACCTTACTTTTTTTAAAACCTCTGGCAGTTCACCACTTACCTTTCTATCATTTAAAAATGTTCACTGGACTTGAGTGACTTGAATTGCTATAAATTACTGGAAATATTGGAGTGTTCTAAAGCGTTTGGCCAGTGTTGGTCTGTTTGGCATGTTGTTGGTCTGTTCATCTTGACCACATTTTCATATACAGTGAGGAAAATAAGTACTTGAACACCCTGCAAATTTGCAAGTTCTCCCACTTAGAAATCATGGAGGGGTCTGAAATGTTCATCTTAGGTGCATGTCCACTGTGAGAGACATAATCTAAAAGAAAAAATCTGGAAATCACAATGTATGATTTTTTAATAATTTATTTGTGTTACTGCTGCAAATAATTATTTGAACACCTGTGAAAATCAATGTTAATATGTGGTAAAGTAGCCTTTACAGAGGTCAAATGTTTCCTGTAGTTTTTCACCAGGTTTGCACACACTGCAGCAGGGATTGTGGCCCATTCCTCCACACAGATCTTCTCCAGATCAGCCAGGTTTCTGGGCTGTCGCTGAGAAACACGGAGTTTGAGCTCCCTCCAAAGATTTTCTATAGGGTTTAGGTCTGGAGACTGGCTAGGCCACTCCAGAACCTTGATATGCTTCTTACGGAGCCACTCCTTATTTATCCTGGCTGTGTGCTTCGGGTCATTGTTATGGAAGACCCAGCCACGACCCATTTTCAATGCTCTAACTTGGGAAAATCTCGCAATACATGGCCCCGGTCATCCTCTCCAGTGCAGTCGTCCTGTCCCATGTGCAGAAAAACACCCCCAAACCATGATGCTTCCACCCCCATGCTTCACAGTAGGGATGGTGTTTTAGGGATGGTACTCAGCATTCTTCGTCCTCCAAACACGGCGAGTGGAATTAAGACCAAAAAGTTCTATTTTGGTCTCATCTGACCACAGTACTTTCTCCCATGATTCCTCTGGATCATCCAAACTTGGGCAAACTTAAGACGAGCCTGGACGTGTGCTGATTTAAGCAGGGGAACCTTCCTTGCCATGCATGACTTTAAATCATGACGTCTTAGTGTATTATTAGCCACAGTAAACTTGGAAACAGTGGTGCCAGCTCTCTTCAGGTCATTGACCAGCTCCTCCTGTGTAGTTCTGGGCTGATTCCTCACCTTTCTTAGGATCATTGATACACCACGAGGTGAGATCTTGCATGAAGCCCCAGTCAGATGGAGATTGACAGTCATGTTTAGCTTCTTCCATTTTCTAATAATTGCTCCAACAGTTGATCTTTTTTCACCAAGCTGCTTGGCAATTGCCCCGTAGCCCTTTTCAGCCTTGAGAAGGTTTACAATCTTGTCTCTGGTGTCTTTGGACAGCTCTTTGGTCTTAGCCATGTTAGTAGTTGGGAGTTTTACTGATTGTGTGGGGTGGGCAGATGTCTTTATGCAGTTATGGACCTCAAATAGGTGCTTCTAATTTAGAATAATAAGTGGAGTGGAGGTGGACTTTTTAGAGGCGGACTAACAGGTCTTTGAGGGCCAGAATGTTTGCTGACTGGCAGGTGTTCAAATATTTATTTGCAGCAGTAACACACAAATAAATTATTTAAAAAATCATACATTGTGATTTCCAGATTTTTTCTTTTAGATTATGTCTCTCACAGTGGACATGCACCTAAGATGAAAATTTCAGACCCCACCATGATTTCTAAGTGGGAGAACTTGCAAATTTGCAGGGTGTTCAAATACTTATTTTCCTCACTGTAATATACAGTGCTTCAATTTGAATCATGGTTTTTATTCATAATTTAATTTAAAATGTCAAATATTGTACATTCATTACACATAAAGTGACATATTCAACATTCAAACCTTTGTTACGATGTTCATCAGTTTGGCTTATAGCCCAGAAAATTCTGAATCTCAATATGTTATTTCATTTTGAGCTTGAAAAAAAATTCAAACAGTATCAACTTGTAAAGAAAAATGACTTGAAATATGTGACTTTACAAGCAATGGATATTAAATATTTAGGTTTACAGTTTACCTTTTTGAATTAAAGTATGAACACAAATGTTTTTTCATTAGTTCAGTTTCTAATTTTTGGGGATGCACCAGTAAAGCCCAGCTGGAATGTTCACATTATGTAAAAATCTTTAAAAGAAGCATAGAACTAGGGACAAAATGTTGATTCCAGTTGTTCTTGTGGTTTTCTTAAAAGTCTTCTCTAAAGTACAGATTCACATGGTTGTCTACAAACCACATCAAAGAGCTGTGGTTATCTGCTCTGAGAGGCATGTGCTTATATTTGTGTATATTAAGGAAAGTTTATCATCAGTGTCCTGTTTCAGACTTATCACATGTGTTATTTTTCCACTCTCCCCAAATAACAGCTGGCCAGATATGGCAAGAGATAACATTTGATAATAATTTAACTTGTTAAATAATTTAACTTGTTGTTTAATAATTTAACTTGTTTTTTTTAGTAGAGTCGTTATGTAAATGAATGAAACATTTGGTGTTGTATTTCGAGCTATTGAGGTGACTATTGAGTTTTAGTGTTTAAGTGTAACGATGTTAGACTCAGCTCCAGTTGTATAACAAAGAGGCAAAATTTGGACTCCAAAAAAATGTTGTTTTCCTTTACAGTACCAGTCAAAAGTTTGGACACACCTTCTGGACATTCAGTGGTTTTTGATTATTTAAAAATGGTCAGCATTGTAGATTAATTCTAAAGTCATCAAAACTATGAAGAAATACATATGTAATTATTTAGTAAACAAACAAGTGTTAAACAAACCAGAATATGTTTATATTTTACATTCTTCTCAGTAGGCACCTCTTACTTAGATGGCAGCTTTCTTGGCTTTTTCTCAGTCAGTTTTATGAGGTAGTCACCTGGAATGGCTTTCAGTTAACAGCTGTGTCTTGTCAAGAGTTCATGACTTGCATTTTTTGCCCTCTTAATGTGTTTGAGACATCAGTTGTGTGTCTACTTTGAAGAATCTAAAATCTAAAACATATATTAGAGCTAGATAAATAGAAAGATACATAATTCCTTATGTGTTCTTTCATAGTCTGAATGACTTCAGTAATAATTTACAATGTAGAAAAAACAAAAAAACAAAACAGTGTCCACTTTTGACTGGTACTGTTAGTCATCCCAATAAACAGAGAAAGTCTTCTTTAATTTAATAATTTAACTTGAGTAATTATTTAAATCATTATTAAACAATTCATTTAAAAAATATATTTTCAATACTCAAAGTGACATAAATAGAAAAATCCTTATTTCATAAACAAAACACACATTGTACCTTATATCTATACTGTAAATTTGCTTAAACGTTCAAAGACAATGATGTAATTTAGGATAATGTCCTCTAGAGGGTAAGAGGGTTAGAGGGAAATTAGGTTCAGGTGTCCTGCCTAATTAAAAAAGGTTTCCTGTTGTTTTGTTTTGTTTTTTCAATGTTCAGTATGGCCTAAAATCAACATGTGTTTGTAATAGCCTCAGTTGAATAACTGAGATAATGATAAACACAGCTACATTTGTTTCAGAAAGTGCTTAAATGAAGCATATACTGTAGCAATTTGAATGTAGTGTGCGGTCGACTGGGCCGTGGAAGGGCAGATTTTTCCATTAACCAGGGGTGGGGGTGGGGGTGGATGCAAATTTTGCAACTTTAGTTTCACTTTCACTTAGTGACCCACACACATTGCAGCCCACTTGGAACTGTCCTGGTTCTCTTGTGAGTCCTGAAGGGCCGTTGTCCAGCAGTTTGATGATGTCTCTGCTCTGACAATACAATTGAACTTGGCAATTACCTGCTAAGTTTCATCAGGTGTGATTGATCAGGAAGACCATCAAATGGTGCAGGAGGCCCTCCAGGACTGGAGTTTGACACCCCTGAGTAGACTTTACTTTTTTTTTTTTTTTTTTTTTTT
>BRDA01051123.1:0-2500 GCA_036984385.1 Crenuchus spilurus
AGAGAGAGAGAGAGAGAGAGAGAGAGAGAGAGAGAGAGAGAGAGAGAGAGACAGAGACCGAGAGAGTTAGAGACAGAGAGACAGAGAGAGAGAGACAGAGAGAGAGAGAGAGACAGAGAGAGAGACAGAGAGAGAGACAGAGACAGAAACACAGAGAGAGAGAGACAGAGAGAGAGACAGAGACAGAAACACAGAGAGAGAGAGAGAGAGAGAGAGAGAGACAGAGACAGAAACACAGAGAGAGAGAGAGAGAGAGAGCAAACTAACCATACAATAAATGGTCAACCTTAGTGATGCTATGGTAGAAGGTAGAAGCCTTCAAAAATGCTTACCTGTGGGTAGAATACCACATCCCCATTCTGCTAAATGAGCTTTGCAGGTGTGGAAAGTTCTTTAAAAGTCTAACCTGCACATAGTATTAAGGTTCAATAACAATTAAAGGTTGAATCAGGAGAAACACATGTCCAAGCCAAGCCAAATGCCGTTTAGGAACCTGTATTCTTAGCTGGATAATAATGTCTGAAAAATTCACTGAGGTACTCAAAAAAACTAAAAAAATCATCCCATATCAAGGCATTACTGGAAGAACCATTATAGTCTTGAACCTCTGACTACATCACTGGGTTCCAACAAGAACTCTTCTTCAGTTCAGGGCTCCTCAAGGACAATATCTTAAGTTCCTCAGAGAACCACCACACTTTGCAAAAGGCTAAAGAGTCCATTGTGGTCAGCTGTGAGTGTTTTGATGATACTTTTTTAGAGTGCATGTCTACAGCAAGTGCTGTTTTACTGAATAAATAGCACTGTGACATTTTACAAAATGCTACTGAAGAAAATATAATTTTATACTTTTTTATTTCATTGATGTTGAGACAAAACCTCATGTACCACAAACAAAAGTACAAGTTGCCACTTTTTCTGTTGGACTGTGATTCATGAAGAAAATAAAAGGCAGCTGAAATTTGGTGTGGCTGAACAGATGATGGACTGCACATTAATGGTCTTAATCTGAACGATGGAACGTGGACAGCAACATGTAACTGAAGTAACAGTATGAACACGTGTAATCAATAAAAGTGCCAAGGCTTCAGATTAACCTCAGGCTTTGTTTACTGAAGACTAGGTGACGGGTCAGACAGGACCGTTCTGACCCAACTATGTGACTGAGACATGAGAGCACTCAGCAGCTGACCTGATTTTTATTGCTCTGTCTGAGTGAAAAAGGCAAACCAGAACGTTTCCATTGGAACAGAACCTAAAACACGTCTTCTGCTTTGGCCTGTAAGACAGAAAAGACAAAGACACCAGTTGACTCCTGTTTACTTGGGGAGAACGTTGAGTTTGTGTTCCTTCCAACTGAAGAACAGTCTGTGCTTTCAGAGGGAAAATGATAAAATGATGTTAAATTAAAGAACTAAACCATTCAAGGTGATCTGAGCTTGTGCCTTGATGAAGACTGAGACAGGCAGTCAGATGTATTCAGTCAGGAATTTAGGTGTACGCCTACACAGGGGTCTCCCCCACAATTTCCATTCTAATGGCCTCATCAGCAAAGGCTCCACACTTCAACAATGAAGATCAGCCACAGGGGTGGCACCTATTTTGCATCTTTGAATCAAGCTGTCCCAATGCCTCTACCACGTGCTGCAAAGTTTGTACTGGCCCGCTTTCAAACAGGGCAAGCCGCCATGGCTTAACACGCTCTGTGGTGAGGCAACGGAATCTGTAAGAGGCGCTAACGTAGTAAACCTCACTGCCATCCAAATGATGAAATGGGATTTTGTATTTATTAAGTCCACAACACGAGCCCTCTGGCTTGTTCCGTCCACTCCTTCAGCGTTTATGTAAAGCAGACAGAGCACAGGATGGCCTGCTAGTGGACTAGCACAGCTTAACAAGTGTTTTCACTTAGAGCTGGAAGTTTGTCTGTAAAACAAAACTGCTGGAAATTTTGGAGTCTCAGCAGGAAGATGAAAGGAGTCCCTCGTCCAGGGGGTGTGACACGTGAAATCTGTAGCTCACACACACTCACACTGAACTGCTGTGCATCCTATAACACTTTAGGGGCTCTGTGGGGTAATACGTGGCAGTGAGCCATGCCAAGTTGGCTGGTAGTAATGCAATAGATATGAGCAGTTAAACATGGATGTCTTTTCCACATGAATACAACTGAAGCCAAAACTGCTCGAATATGTTGTGTTGATGGAATTTTCTTTATTCCTGTGGCAACTGTACATATGATTGAATCAGGTCGAGTCAATGCATTGCATACTTTTCAGTACATGACTGTGTTAGAGCAGCTATTGAGCCAGCCAGCCCACGTCCTGCCTAAGCCACGCTAAGAGGGATGACTAGCTAGCTTAGTGGCACTGAAGTGTTAAGCTGCACTGATCCTTCGGGAAAGTTGGGTAAATTAACAGTGAGCAGTGGAGCGTGTTTTTTAGGCTGCAAACAAGGGCAAACGCTGCACAGTGCACATGCTAGGGCAGTAACACACCCT
>BRDA01051123.1:7500-16905 GCA_036984385.1 Crenuchus spilurus
GAGAACCTTCTGGTGGATCTCCGCACCGGAGACCTCAAACTCATCGACTTCGGCTCGGGGGCTTTTCTCAAGGACACTGTGTACACCGACTTCGACGGTAAGGAGCACAGATTAGCAAAACACATTTAGCTGCATGTATGCACGACTCCCTATAAAAACATCTTTTTAATAAAACGTGCTCTATTATATATAAACGCATGTATATTTTGTTCAGACATTGTTATACAGATAGTGTATTCAGCTGAGACTTGGTCCTCCCTCTCACAGCTTGTGACGTTTTTTGTTGACATTTTTTTTACCACCTGTCTACATCGAGTCTACATTTTCACATCGACCTTTGAAGCTGTTAAAACCGTTTAATAATGCAAAACATGTGTGTAAAAATATATACTATACGTATATAAACATGCTATGTGTGTATATATATATATATAAAAACCTGTGTTTACAAGGTCAGTTTTAAACAGATCTTGTGCCACGTAACAGCTGTGTTGTGAAACCTGAGAGCGTGGGTCACGTGACAGCTCACGTTGCTCTAGACCTTTCGTTTTGGCCCCTCCTTCCCCGCTAGGGGGCGCCGGCACAGCTGTGTGGAGGAGCAAACAGCTGAGTTAGTGATGTGGCCTTTTCCCTCCTCAAAGAGGGCTTTTTTTCTCTCTCTCTCTCTCTTTGTACTTTAATTCTGAGCTTTTGTTAGAATGTTGATAGAGGCTCTGAGTCACTGCAGCGTAGGCACATGAATAGAAGAGGGTGGTGTGGGTGTGTGTGGTCATGACGCGTCTCTGTTTATAACTGTGTTTATTTCTGTTTCTGGCTGTGCAGGTACAAGAGTATACAGTCCGCCAGAGTGGATCCGTTTCCACAGATACCACGGACGCTCAGCAACCGTCTGGTCACTAGGGGTGCTGCTGTATGACATGGTCTGTGGAGACATCCCCTTTGAGCAAGATGAGGAGATCCTCAGAGGGCGCCTTTATTTCAGAAGGCGAGTCTCTGCAGGTGTGTAAGCCTTTTGTTCGCTAGTTACACTCTAGCAGCCACTTTAATCCTTTATGAAGAATAATTCTAAATAATTCTTTGTAGCAATTGCTATAAAACACATCTTAAGGCTGTACTAAAGGAACATTTTATGGAAAGTTATTTGAGAAATATATACCGGAAACTGACCTTCAGTCTAGATGCTCATTCATTACTTGCTGTCTTTCCAACAGAGTGCCAGCAGTTGATCAAGTGGTGCCTATCATTGAGACCATCAGACAGGCCCACGTTGGAACAGATATTTGAGCACCCGTGGATGCGTCCTGATGAAGTGTCCAAGGCAGAAGAGAGTGACATTCGGCTTCGGACCATCAGCACGGACACTTCCAGTATGAGCTCCAGCAAGGAGAGCCTTTGAAAGAAGGCCTTTGCCTTGAGAGTGGAGCTGGGACTCAAATGAACTTCTGATCTGCTGCCCTGTCATCACCAGGCGCACAGATTTTTTTGTTTCCTCTTGTAGGGAATCCTAATTTATTACCGTTTGCTCTTCCTTTATATCTTTTTATTTGTTCTTTTTTATGATTCATAAGTCGTTTCCAGATGGGGAACGTTTGCTGTTTGGGCGGACTTACCAGCACTATTTATTATTATTATTATTATTATTATTATTTAGTTTGTTACAAGGCTGGTTTATGCATCTGACAAGCCTCCTACACAGATGTGGCTGCTCTCATAGAGCTTGGAGAATTTTTATTTAAATGTTTTAATTTTTGATTTGGAGTGCCTTTTTGAAAGCTGCTGTTTGGGGGGCTTTCATCATTGCTTTTTTGTTTGGTTTTTAAGTAGCCCTCAAGGTGGCTTGGAAGTTGGCACACCACCTGGTGATGTCCTGCGCTGTGTGCAAATGACCAGCCGGCTTGGGGGTCTTATGATGGGGAGGGGCTGACCAATAGAAATACTTGAAACGCACTCACTCACTGCGTCTCTTTCTAACGCTGCTCAGTCACATTTTAGCCTACACAGGTCGTCTGGAAAAAACTGTTCATTTTTTTTCTGAATGTGTATAGAGATTCATTATAACCGCTGTACCTTCTGAGGGTATGTAAGCCCCCCTCCCCTCTACCCCTCACTCTTCTGTTCCTCATCCCACTGCTGATACTACATTGGCCTGGCTCCTGGGTAGTGAGGGGCCTGGGTGTGAAAATGCACAATCAATGCAACATTCATGGATTTTTTTTAAATAAAGTTGTACAGTGTGTGGATTTTTTTTTGTGTACAGTTTTTCTTCTTTGCATTTAATTTATTTGTAACATGTAGACATTCCACACTCTGTGGCTATTTATTTTTTATTTATTGTCTATGCTTAAATCCCAAAATTTGCATACCTTTATATGGCCTTTTGTTTGCATTCCTGTTGTATTTTTTTACATTTGGACAAGAGAGATGGTGGATGCACTGAAGCTGTTGTCAATGTAAAAAGGAATAAAGCAAGGTTTACTTAAATTTGGAAGAGCTATGAATGTTATTTAACTTCTATTAGTGGGCCTTGGCTGCCTTGAGATGGCTCTAATCAAAATGATAGCGTTGTTGTTTTGGGTTTGTGTAATCTCCATTTGCTAGAAGCATTTTCGAGACCTGGGATGGAGAAAGGGCTGTTCTCATCACTGGCTGTCTAGTCCAGTGTTGGATGTTCTCTCTCTGATAGTTAAAGCTGTATGAAACAATGGAGATCCTATTTTTATACATTTCAATTAAACGTTTTATTTGTACAGAATATATTTTGTCGTGTTTCATTGGTCTGACGGTGAAACTGCACAGACATGGACATTGTGGTCTTCGTATTCCTGTCCAGGGCACAAAATAAGCACTCAATCAGGATGTTCTAATTAAGCCTACTTCAGGTTTGTGAAACTATGATGAGGCATGAGTCACCTGTCTCGCTTCTACTGGGAACACTTAATGTTTTTGCCCATATTATGAAATTTGGAAGTAAAAAAGGACAGCTGTGCCAGCAGACGGCATTTAGCAAATTAGTTTTCCATCTAATAGCCGCAACAACATGAGTAGTTTAATTATTAGTGGTGTGGCTGGTGACTAAGAGGCCTCTGACTGGCCTCCATGAGTCAGTGTGTTTTCCAAGAACTATGGCACGATGCTCAGCAAGGTGATGTGCTGCCCTCTGTGGTGATGGACTGCACTCACACGTTGAGGTTACAGGATTACACTTGTGGTTTATTGATCATTTTTAAATTTATCCCACACAATGGCTTGAATGTGACAAAAACATACAGTCTTGGACATCCCTGCTCAGATAACAGTGCTTTGCCAAAGTTAATATAACCTCAAAATGAATAAATGTGCATGTTCAAAAGTTATGGCATGTTAAAATGTGCAGAAATGTTAAATATAGTTTAATGTAGAGCAGTGGTACCCAGTTCTGGTCCTGGAGAACTACCACCCCGCAGAATTTAGCTCCAACTTTAATCGACCACATCTGATGAAGGTGTTTTGGATCTGAACGCTTCAGTGTGGAAGATCTCCAGGTCCAGGTTGAGCACGTCTGGTTTTAAGGGTGGGATCACATTTTCACTTAGAAAATTAATCAGCGTGGCCTTTTTTAATTTGGTGAGGTTGTACCAAGCCTTGCCTCCGCCTGGGGGAATGTGTTGACTCGGACATGTGATACATTTAGTAAAACAAAGTAAAAACACATCACGGTCAGAATGTGTGTATATGTATAAAGTTAGCTAACCGTAGCTGAGACTGAAAACACATTTTTGGGGTGTAACTCTTGTTAAAATAAAGAGTACATGACCCCTCTAACAGTGCCACTGACACCAGCCTACCCGCTACCAGCTGAAATGGTCTAGAACTGCCACCGGTCCAAACATGTGAATATATACTCTATACAGTATTTATTACATAATGTGTATTAGTAGTAACATCAGATGGACTGAAATAAAACCAGCCTGCAGTCAAAGTAATACTTCAGCATTTCTAACCTAATCTCCAACATCTCTGCCCAATAGGCTTCCATTATAAGTATATTTGGAACCAACAGGTTTTCTGCTCATTTGCTAATGTACACTGACACTCTGAAGATGGAAGATAACTTTACAAAGTGGTTAAAATGTTTAAAAACATCATTCAACAGTGTACAGCACTCAAACATATTACCCTGTATGACTACACGACTTAAAAATAAAGATTTTGTGTAACTTTTGTGTAATCACTTTTGGTTCCATAAAGAACCTTACAAAAGATGAGTCTTTTAAAAAAGGATTTTTTAAAATAAGATAGAGAACCTCCATATACCAAAGGAAAAAGGGATTTGCTCAAATGTTGCTCTTTGATGTCTCAGGAGACTTAATGGGGATTCCTCCGAAACTGGTTAGGAGAAATAAGACGAGACAAAGAAGAGACATGAGATACTTTTAGAATCCAAATAGAAAGCTCTTAGTGTTGGATAGGAAATGAGATTCCTGTCTCTAGTAAACACGAGAAGCTACTGAGATCACATTATTTCTCTGAGTAAACATTATGTACCAGTGAGCTACTGCATCTGAAAAAATGATTATAAGTGTAAAAGGTAAACTCATGCACAGCGACCCTGATCAGGACTAAGCAGGAGATAAAGGATGGATGGACAGTAAACTCATTTAATTTATATTTATTTTATTTCAAGTCATTTTTGTTTTAATGTTGATACTGTTTGAATAGTGCAACCCTAATTCCAAAAAAACTGGGACACTGTAAAATGTAAATAAATGTAAATTAAAACTGAATGCAATGATTTGCAGACATGGAACACAGAAAAATTAACACATGTTGAACTTGATGCAGCAACACATCTCAAAAAAGTTGGGAAAGGGGCAACAAGAGGCTGAAAAATAATTAAAAGAAACTAATTAATTAGCAATTAAAAGAAAAAGCTGGAGGAGCAATTTGCAAGTAAGTCACATGACTGGATAAAAAGAGCATTTTAGAGAGGCAGAGTCTCTCAGAAGCAAATATGAGCAGAAGCTCAAAATTTGCAACAAACTGCATCTAAAAATGATGAACAATCAGGAACACTTTCAAAATTATTTGTCTGTGGACGCAGATTGCTGGTCAATCCGTAAATGCAAGTTAAAAGCTGTATCATGCGAAGAAGAAGCTATATGTCATCACAATTTGAAGTATCAACATCTTCTCTGGGCCAAAGCACGTTTAAGATATCCTGTGGACTCAAGAGGAGAGGGACCATCCAGCTTGTTATCAGCACAAAGTTCAAACGTCTGCATCTCTGATGGTATAAGGTTGCACTAGTACCTAAATGTGGGCAGCGTACACATCTGGAAAAGCAATATCAATGCTGAACAGTATATAGAGGTCTTAGAATAACATATGATCTCAACCAGACAGGTAAGGCCTTGCAAGACAATGCTAAACCACATGCTGCGTCCATCACAACAGCATGGCTTTGCAGAAGAAGACTGCCTTCAGTCAAGAGCACAATTAGCGCATCATGAAATGAAAAAGCTGACAAAGAAGACTCAGGACTGTTGAGCAGCTAGAATGCTACATCAGACAAAAATGGGGCTACATTCCTCTCCCAAAATTCCAGCAATTGGGCTCCTCACTTCTCAGATGTTTGCAGACTGTTGTTAAAAGAAGAGGGGATGTTACACGATGGCTGACACGGCCTTGTCCACACTTTTTTGAGATGCATGGCTACCATACAGTTCTAAACGAGTTAATATTTTTTCATGAACTGGTAAAACGTCTCTTTTGACTAAAATGGTAAAATGTGTCTATGAGATTTGCATATTATTACTTTATTTTTTTTTTTTAATGTTTATTTACATTTTACACAGCGTACCAATTCAAAATGAAATATTCCATTTGAGAATCTGGATTTCTGATGTTCATGAGCTGTAAGCCGTACTGATGACAGTAAAACACAAAAAGGCTCGAAATGCCATGAACATAAAATACGGCCGTTTACCTATTTGAATGAAATTAATGAACACAAATGAACTTTTTCACACTCATTCTCATGCCACTATAGAGGTTTCTCACCATTTAAGAACCTTTATTTTAAGATTGTAGTTACTTTATGTAGCTTAATATTTATAATATAATATAATAATTATCACAATAAACCGTAAATGTGATTTTTTAATTGATTTTTTAAAATTTTATTTTATTCTCATTTATTTTATTACCACAAGGCAAGAGCAGGATGATGACATCTGTTGAGAAATTAGAGCCCTGGGTAAAACTCATTGTCTTTGGGCCCTCAGGCTTTTGACATGTAAATGGCCAAGTTATCTGGATCAGGAGGCCTTCTGTTACAGCTGAGAATGATCTCTGTCTCCGCTTCACCATAAAACAGCCATTAAACTCAGTCAGCATATGCCATGCTGTTTCTCTCTCTGAGCCTAGATCTTATCGGAGGGGTGTCTTATGTCATATATCAGTGGTCCTTAATTAGATGAAGACCAAAAGAATAAATCATGCAGATCTTTAAAATGTTTGTGTTCCCTGTGCTTCAAACCAGACGTCATGGCAGAGACTTAACGAGATCTAGTAACAGTTATCTTTATATTTAATGCTGTTTGACATCAAATCAGATAAATAAAAAATAAAAGACACACACACACCTACTGTTAGTGCCGAATCAAAGGGTTAAAGATGAGCAGACAGCAATTTGGATGGCACTGATTCTCTTTCTTGTGAATATTAAATGAGTGACAGCTTGAGTGTTGGCTCGGGTTGAGTGTTAAGAGCTCAAAGATGAGGGCTGAGCTGGAATACTCTTACAGCTCTATGGCACTGACTGCCACCATCACACTGACAACCTGACAGACAACGAGGAGGGAGCCAGATGGGCATGCAGACCCTCAGAGTGCACAGACTGAGAGGTGGGTGGCACACAGACAGCAAGACAGAACAGCAGTCTGAACAGAAATACACAGACAGACAGAGAGACAGACAGAGAGAAAGAGAAAGAGAAAAAGAAAATGAGAGAGAATGACAGAGAGAAAAGCCTCAAAGTGCACTGAGTGGTGGAGATAAAAATGGAGAGATAGACAGGGAAGTAAGGCAAGAGAGAGGGAGTATAAAAGAGAGATGGGTGAAGGAGTACAAACTAACAAGAGAGAGACAGAGAAAGAAAGAAAGAGAAGAGGAAAGAGTGAGAAAAGAGAGCCAGAGTGATGGTGAGAGAGAAAGAAAGAAAGAAAGAAAGAAAGAGTGAGAGGGGGGGATGAGAAAAGAGAGCCAGAGTGATGGTGAGAGAGAAAGAAAGAGAGAGAAAGGTGTTAGAGAAAAGAGGACAGAAAGAGGAATAGAAAGTGAGGGAGAAGACAATGAGAAAAAAAAGAGAAAGGGAGAGAGGACAAAGAGAGACAGAGAGAGGATGAGAGAGAAAGAGGATGAGTGATGGAGGTAAAGAACATCACTTAGGGGATTTTCTCTGCTGGCAGATGTAGTGGTGGGTCAGTTTTGTCCATTAAGACAATATAAAGGTTAAAGAACCAGAAATGGTACTTCTCTGGCATCGCTCCAAGAACCCTTTGTGGAACCTCTGTGTAATGTATGATCATGTGATGAGAGTCTAGTCTAAGACGTGTGTACTATTACAGTTGGTCCATTCATTATGAAATGTTTACACAATGTAACAAACAGCTGGTGTTTACATTTAGAGTAAAGAAAATGATAAAAAACCTGAAATGAGAAATCTGCAGGTTTTGATATGACAGTAAAGAAACACACTCTGTCCAGGCTAACGTCCATGTTGCTTTTTAAATCCTCTCCACATCTTCTGGATGTTTCCATTGTGTACAGGCCATAGCTGGCTCACCTGGCTTCTGTGTAGAGAGGTGGGTGAAGGAGTTCTTTGTCCGTGTCCACAGAAGCAGATGGAGCAGTGTGTGTGTGTGTGTGTGCATGCACACAGTTAAAAAGGTGGAAGACGGGATATGAAAAGAAGAATGACAGGCCAGGTCAGAAAGACCTGCCTCTGCTTGGACTTGCTTCACTTCTGTTGCCAGGTTGGCCAAAAAAACACAATCGTGCACAAACAGAGTGTGAAGAGAAGTGCTAATAATATGTTAATGATGGGCCAACACCACATATAAGCATGACACATCAGATGTCTGATGTCATTCTGTCTCGTGGATGTAGAAGTTGCTACGTATTTGGTCAAGGTTCCATTTCCTGTGCTTTAGAGGCACTATAATCACTCTGATAAATATTCAGACTCTCTCTGTTGGAAAGTCCCTGTGATTTCAATCAAAACGTACTTTTAATCGCGCTGAGAAAAGCAGGCTATGGACTGTAAATGCTTTACATGCTAGTGAAGCTAAATCATGGAAGACACTGCGTTTGAAATATCAAGAGGGCTAAAATTGTTCAGAAGAAAGAAATCCCTTTTGTGCAAACCTCAAAGGCTGTGCAGGTCAATGTGCCCTCATTTTATTTACAACTCACTACTGTTATCATGTGCTTTGTGCAGTAACAACCCCTCTTTAAAGATGACTACAATTGTGCATGCATTAGAGACCAAATTGTTGCATACAGTATGCATACAGGTGCATCTTCTGTTTGAAGTCATTCTACTATTATTTAGTTGTAATTATGCAATTAGATGAATAATGCTGCTGCTGGAACAGAGCTTTTGTACCTTAGTTATATGGTGGTACATCCAAAAATCAAATGTTGAGAGATATTATATTGCAATATAATGAATGTATCACCGATGTTCATAATTTAATTTTAAAACGGTCATATTTCATATCCATCACACAAAGTGACATTTACTTTGAACTTTAATGTTGATCAGGGTGGCTGTTAGCTCATAAAAATCAGGTTTGGGATGAACTTGACCCAGGACATCATGTGTCACGTGAGAGGGTCTGCAGTATAAACTAGAAAAGTGCATTTCCTGAAGGAAACGCATGATGTTGCACATTGCTAACATGGCCCACAAGCTAAGGTATCCCAGTTGGTTTGTAAGGTGATGCTATGGTACCTGTGGTGGTTGCTATGGTGTTCCTAAGTGGTTGCTAGGTGGTTTCTAAGGTGTTGCTATGGTATCCAAGGTGGTTGCTAAGGGGTTGCTATGGTATCCAAGGAGATTGCTAAGGTGTTGCTAAGGTATCCGAGGTGGTTGCTAATGTGTTGCTATGGTATCCATGGTGGTTGCTAAGGAATTGTTATGGTATTAAAGGTGGTTGCTAAGGTGTTGCTCTGGTATCCATGGTTGTCGCTAAGCTGTTGCTATGGTATCTGAGGTGGTTGCTAAGTAGGGCTGCCACAAACGATTATTTTTATAGTCAACTAATCACCGATTATTTTTGCGATTAGTCGACTAATCGGATCATACATTAATTGAATATAAAACATGCATCTTATTGCACTAGAATGCAGCTGTTATTATAT
>BRDA01051132.1:0-62646 GCA_036984385.1 Crenuchus spilurus
GTATTAGACATGAATGGGAGAGCATTCCTATTTCTAAACTTGAGAAACTGGTCTCCTCTGTCCCCAGATGCCTGTTGAGTGTTGTAAGAAGAAGGTGGGGATGCCACACAATGGTAAAAGTGGCCTTGTCCCAACTTTTTTGGGATTTGTTGACCCCATGACATTTTGAAACAACATATTTTTCCCTTAAAATGATACATTCTCTCAGTTTAAACTTTTGATCTGTGATTTGTGTTCTATTCTGAATAAAATATTAGATGGCATCTCCACATCATTGCATTCAGTTTTTATTCACAATTTGTTTAGTGTCCCAACTTTTTTTGAATCCGGTTTGTATATATAAGATTAGATGTATTTAATATTGTAATATTAATCAGCTGAACTTCATAGTTAATGTCAATCTCTGCTATGATTATAAAATAAAATAAAGAAAATACAATTCTTCCTAGTGTTACTTACTGCCCAAGTGTTACTTGTTTGTGTGAAAATGTCCTAGCCCAAGACAATGCCTCAGAAGTTTTAAGTTTTCTTTTGCTGGGGGCCAATTAAACACTCATTGCTCGGTAGCTCCACAGAACATCAGCGGTATCTTTGTTGTGATCATGCCCTCTCCCAGCACAGTGAGGGGTTTAAACCCACTGAAGTTCTTGCTCCATTGAAGCCACAGTGCTGTGGTCGATTGTGTTATCATGTACAAAAGCTGAGCCCCTCAGTCGATGAATCAGCCACCCCAGATGCATCAACTGGGATTACCACTATAAGGAGTTTCAAGCCCAGAACTGAGCAAGGCCTAATTAGTGCATGCTTTTTCACACAGTGTTTTTTGATGGGCAGGCAGATGGAGAAGAGTATTGTGGTTGATAGACTATGTTACGGTCAGAGGAAGAACTAACTTGACTGATTCAGATGTTAACAACTTCTTTAAACAGGGCATGGTTATGAGATTATTTATTGATTAGTATTCATAGACTGTAGTCACAATTAGATATAATAGACATGATGTTTCAAACAGTGTACTAAATAATGCACTGTAAAATAACAAAATATTATGTAAAAATATAATAAAATAACATAATCCATATTGATGAGAATGGTTGTATGATAAATAATCCTAAGTAAATATTGTAAAAATTAGTTTCAGAATGTGTGAATTGGCTGCAATTTCACAACAAAACGAGAAACCCTCAGTTAATTAATACTGAACACAGTTATATCAATTTAAGTAGTGATAATGAACACAGCTGTATGACTTTAAGTATTGATAATGAACACAGTTTTATCACTTTAAGCAGTGATAATGAACAGTTATATGACTAATTTGTGATAATGAACACAGTTATAGTTTAAGTAGTGATAATGAGGTAACACTTTATAATAACTTTCATTAATAGCTCATTAACTAATGATTAATAACTGAACAAATTATTAGTTCATGAAAATTTTATTAATAAATGATTTACTAATGATTTTGTTAACATTTGCAAAAATGAATACAATCATAAGTAACAACATGAACGTCATTTATAAACATTTGTTCATGTTCAATTTCTCATAAACTAATGATTTGTTCACAGTTATTAATCATTAGTTAATGGATTATTAATGAAAGTTATTATAAAGTGTTACTGATAATGAACAGTTATGTGACTTTAGTGATAATGAACAGTTATACAACTTTAAGTAGTGATGATGAACACAGTTTTATCACTTTGAATAGTGATAATGATCACTGTTGAAAGACTTTAAGTAGTGATAGTGAACAGTTATATGACTAAATAGCAATAATGAACACAGTTATATACTTTAAGTAGTGATAATAAACACAGTTATTTGACATTAAGCAGTGATAATGAACAGTTATATGACTTTATGTAGTGATAATGAACACAGCTATATGATATTAAGTAGTGATAATGGACACAGTTATATGACATTAAGCAGTGACAATGAACACAGTTATATGACATTAAGCAGTGATAATGAACACAGTTATATCCCTTGAAGAATAAGAAATGGCCCACATCAGTCATTCAGACACTCTCTGGTTGGTATGTCTTGTAACAAATATTGCTTGCACTGACAAAAATGTTGAAATGAGTCAAGTGAACAGCCCACAAATAAAATGTGTTTCATCTACACAACTGCTGTGAACTTTGACTTCTTTTGGGGAGACATATGTTGATTTAACACTGCTTATTTACAGTGCCAACAGAAAATCTCTGAACCTGTTATTTTCTGTATATCTGCTGTGACACCCCTGGGGTGTGTGAGTTTAGCACAGAGACAATGCAGAGACACTAGTTTGAACATCCCAAAGTTATTTACACTTTATTTGTGCACCAATTAACACCTAGCACCATAAAGAATATAAATAAACAGGCCACTAGTATGCACCACTACTTCACTGTTATTCAGCTCAGACATCTTTCATTCTCCCTTCAGTCTCTCTCCCATGTGGGTGAAATGGAGCCATTTTATCAGGCTCCTGGAGCTACATCTCTAATCCCCTCCAGGTGTGTTTAGTTAGAGGCAAAGCTCCAAGCCCAGGGGAGGGGCTGGTCTATTGTTGCTGCCCCATCATCATCAAACGGCATAAATCTGACCTGAAATGTTATCTTCTCACAAGTCCTGAAACTAGATAAAGAGAACCCAATGGTCAGTTTAGTGAACACATAATTTGAACATCTTAAATAGCCTGGACCCACCAGAGAGTCTGGCGTCTATTTCTTTCATTTCTTATTTTCTGAAAAACAAAAAGAAGGTGCCTCTTCTTTCATCTCGAGTTGTTCATTTCTGCCATTTTGAATTGCCATGTATATGTTTTGCTGTAAATAAATTGTGTCTGTCTGGAAGAAATGTTGAAAACAAAACTCAAACTGCAAGTGTTACATTTTTCTGTGTTCAACAGTAAATTGCAAATTTGTGTTATTATGTGTTATATGTTACATATAAAACACATGTAATGTAAAAATATGACATTTATTTCATGTAGATGTGTAAGAACTCGAAGATTTGGGCATGCAAATCCAGATGGAAAATCCTTAAAAAACAGCTAAAATACATATAAAAATAAAATAATTAACATAAATAAATTAATATAAAAGTTCAATGCACAGTTACTGTTGCAGAATTTAACATATTGGAAAGAAATAAAACCTAAAATCTGGCATTTTTGTAAAATGATGGCATATCAAGTATTAGTTTTTTACTCATCTAATAAATTAAATTCAGCAGATAAATAGAAATGATCCACAAATATTTGTATAAAAATGACACATTTAAGCTTGTCCACTTTATAAGATGACTTATTTTCACTCAGAAAATCAATGATGATCAGGGATGTCAAAACGTTTGCATACAGCTATATGAAATAGCTTACATCATTTCAGTACATAATCTGCCAAGAACATCAATAGCTTGTTTTATGTCATGCCAGATCACTTTCAATATCAATGATCTATCAGTTTTTATTGCGGTTAATGGAGATGGAGTTGGTTTGTGTGATAAATGAGCTCAGTAATCAGAGTCCTGTTCGTTATCAGGCAGCAGTACAATGATGTTCACAGACAGGTTGACATCAATCGGCTGCATTTGCCTCATGGCTCTCTCCACTCTCTGGATCTGGCTGAATTACCAGAGATGAAGAAGCTTATATGAAATGCACTTCCCCGAGGGGAATCATTCAGAAGCTATCACAACAGAGTGCTGTGATTATGTTTATGGAATTTGATTATTCTGACATGGACAGATGGACTGCTTGCTGTGGAGGAAGATGTCATTTATTAGCATCACTGGTTGTGTCTGACTGGATGGCTTCTTAGACCAAAATTGCACAGCTGAATCCAAAAGGATAGCACACTGACCAGGCAGTGACATGGTGCTGTGATATAGTCCCAACCATTCAACAACACAGTCCAACGCCTGCCTGAAGTCCATGTGTGAAACTGCTTTGCTCATCTTTTGATAAGTAATGACTTTGAAAACCAGAGCAAGAACTGGCGTGATGTATGCTACTGAACATTATGCGTATTTGAAATGGTGAATTTTTGCAAAAGCTCTTTCAGAGAAAGATTAATCCTTTACTCTTTTCATCATGACTCAGCTCAAATTCGTTTTGGTATTGATCACACCACTAGAACATTACCAAAGTATGACCTGTCTCAGAAAAAGAGTATGCTTGAAAATGCATTAAAGCAAGCTAAGCACATCCTTTCCACCTTTTCACTCACTCTCTCTTTTAATACTCTTTTTATTTTTTTTACATTTTATATTTAGAGGCATATTTTCATCAGAAAGGGGTTTATTTTCTCTTTGAGTGTCTCTTCTGGAGGAAAACCAGTATGAGCTAAAATGAGACTTTTCTGAGTGGTCTGTGTTTACTATGTTTACTAAATATAGTGGTTGAATAATGTAAAAGTCTCCTAAGAAGATGAGAGCTGTATGTATTTCATTGTACAACAAAGAAAACAAAGTCATCAATGATAAGACTTCTTACCTGTTAGTAACTAATCTAATATTTGGTTTAAGTTTCTATATTGTAGCATTAGACCAGAAAAAAAGCCTTTGACTTATTAGCAAGGGATTACATTTTTAACGTACAAAACTTAAATATATTACCTCAAAAAGCAATCTCAGACCATTACCTAATCTCTTATGAACTAAATTTAGATTATAAAATGAGTACATACCCACGCTACTGTTTAAAGCACTCAATAACTTCATCTATAGCCCCTAAATTTACTGACAACATCACAGACTTACTGACCTCAGTCAGTGGCCCATCAAACCCACTGGAGCTAGACAGTCTAACTGACTATATAAATAAAACACTTCGATCAACTTTAGATAATGTGGCACCACTTAAGCATAAAAAATGACAGAAAAGTCGCTCCGTGGTATAATGAAGAAACACTTATATTAAAACAAACTGTAAGGAAACTAGAGCAGAAATGGCGATCGACTAAACTGGAAGTATTTCATTGTGCTTGGAAAGACAGCTTTATAGAGTATATAAGGGCACTTATCAGTTCCCGCTCAGCATACCTGTCTTCTCTGATTGAAAATAATAAAGACTCTAGAATACTCTTTAGTGAGATCTCTAAACTTACTAACAATCAGGCAGTTACTGATCCACAGATCCCAGCCACCCACACCAGCAATGATTTTATGGACTTTTTTAATAGCAAAATTGAAAATATAAGAAAAACAATAAATACCACATTAATAAATCCAGTTGGTCTGTCATCTGATATAGTTGATGTAGATATAGACATACAAGATAAATTAGAGGCATTCGACCCACTTCCACAACTAGAATTGGAGAAACTCATTTACTCATCAAACTGCACAACCTGCATACTCGATGCAATACCAACTAAACTATTTAAAGAGGTTTTACCTGTTATAATCAATCCACTTTTAACAATCTTAAATTCATCCCTTAGACTAGGTCACATGCCCAGAGCATTTAAACTAGCAGTTATAAAACCCCTGATCAATAAACCAACTCTGGATCTTAGCATATTGTCTAATTATAGACCTATTTCAAACCTGCCATTTGTATCTAAAATATTAGAAAAAGTGGTGGCCCAACAACTTCGCTCATATTTACATAAAAACAACATATATGAAAAATTTCAATCAGGTTGTAGGCCACACCATAGTACTGAGATGGCTTTAGTTAAGACAACAAATGACCTCCTTCTCACCTCTGATCAAGGCTGCGTGTCTATACTGGTGCTGCTTGACCTTAGTGCAGCCTTTGACACGATTGACCATACTATTCTAATAGAAAGACTAAATAACATGGTTGGAATCACAGGAACAGCCATTTCATGGTTTAAGTCTTACCTTACAGACCGATACCAGTTTGTTAAAGTGAATAATATCTCCTCTAATCATACAAAAATGCAATTTGGAATTCCACAAGGCTCCATTTTAGGACCTCTATTATTCATACTATATATGCTGCCACTGGGCAGAGTTATTAGCAGACATGGCATTACCTTCCATAGTTACGCTGATGACACACAGCTATACATATCAGCTAAACCAAACGATAAACTAAAACTAAAGAAAATGGAGGACTGTGTAAAAGATGTGAAGCACTGGATGATGAACAATTTCTTCTTACTAAATAGCGACAAAACAGAGGTCCTCCTCCTAGGTCCAAAATCAGCTTTAAATAAGGTATCTGACTTAATATTAAATTTCGCTGACTTCCCTACTCATCTAAGCTCATCAGCTAAACATTTGGGTGTCATAATTGACTCAGACTTATCATTTGATCAGCATATAAGTCACATTACAAAAATATCTTTTTTACACCTTCGTAACATCTCTAGGTTAAGAAATGCCCTATCTCTACCTGATGCAGAAAAATTAGTACATGCTTTTATTACTTCAAGATTAGATTATTGCAATGCACTACTGTCAGGATGCTCCAGCAAAAACTTGAATAAACTCCAGTTAATTCAAAATGCTGCAGCCAGAGACCTCACTAAAACCAGGAAATTCGATCACATTATTCCAGTCTTATCAACCTTCCATTGGCTTCCAGTTAAATATTGTATTGATTACAAAATCATTTTATTAACATATAAAACACTGCATGGTCTCACCCCTGAATACCTGCAAGACCTTATCACACGCTATGACCCACCAAGATTACTCAGATCTTAGGGTGCCGGGATCTCTCTTACTCTTACTAGTTCCGAGAATTCATAAGGTGTCATCCGTGGGGAAAAGCCTTCTCCTATATAGCCCCACGATTGTGGAATAATCTTCCAGCTAGTGTTCGGGATGAAGACACAGTCTCTACTTTTAAATTGAGACTCAAAACCCACTTGTTCAGTTTAGCTTTTTGTAATTAACGTCTCCTTTCCAGTTATTGTTGTTACAGGACTTCATGAACATGGGGAATTGCGGAAATTGCAAAAAAAATTGCAGACACTCTAATATCTGTTCTTTCTGGTTTTCTTCCTCCCAGCCAGCTCGACCGGATACCATCTCAATGCAAACATTCACATATGTTTTCTACTGCACTCAGCCTAATTGTTTCTGTTTGCTGTTTGTTTACTTCTCTCTTTTCTGAGGAAATGGCCACTGAAGGTATTTGATGGCTGAATTCTCCTGCAGTCCGCAACAGACCACTAGGTTCATTACACCTACTGCGGTCAATTCCTTCTGCTCTGGAGTGGGTTTTCCTGCGGTTGACACCAGACCTGTTGCTCACTTACATCTACTACTAGGAATGATCTGACTGAAGCTCTAATGTTACTGCATTTTAATTATGATACCCAATATGGATGCAATGATCACTATTATTAATATCATTAATGTTTTATACTATAGCATAATGTCAGACTTAACTAAGTATGTAAATCTCTATCAGTAGTTTGATCAGAGGAGGATGGATCCCCTTTGTGGGTCTGGTTCCTCCCAAGGTTTCTTCCTCCAGCCTTGAGGGAGTTTTTCCTTGCCACTGTTGCCTTCGGCTTGCTCACATCGGACTTAGATTCAGATTGTTTGATACTAATTATGTAAAGCTGCTTTGTGACAATGCCCATTGTAAAAAGCGCTATATAAATACATTTTGATTGATTGATTGATTGATGGTACATCCTGAATTGGTATGGTTTTCCTTCACAGTATGTGAATATGATAAAGGTTTTGTATGCACAGACAAATGTGAGAGTTAATGTTAATGGGGGATTAAGTGATGAGTTTAAAATATGTAGAGGGATTAAACAAGGGTGTCCACTTAGTGCTGCTTTATACATCCTTGCTATTAGTCCACTGTTACTAAAATTATCTTCTGATATAAATCTTTCAGGTATTTATGTGAATGATAATTTGAAGAAGTGTGTAGTTTCTGCATATGCTGATCATGTGACGGTCTTTGTAAAATCAGAGAGTGAATTGGATAGAGTTTATGCATGTTTTAAACTTTATGAGAAGGCATCAGGGGCCTGTTTAAATCACACAAAAACAGACGCTTTGTGGATTGGTGATATATGTAAAACTTTTTAAATACTTATAGAAGAGAGGGATGAATTAAACATTTTAGGTATAATTTTTACAAATACAGACGTTGTAGAAAATAATTGGTTAAATAAAATATAAGAAATAACAGATGAGTCTAAAAAGGTTATAAATTGGAATGTTAGTTATAATACCTGCATACAATTTATTAAGACATTTATTTTGTCAAAATTAATGTTTTTAACAATAGTTTTTCCACCTACAGATAATATAGTAAGTAGAATTAATAAAATATGTGTTAGAACAGTGTGGGGTAACAATAGACAAGTTACTAAAAGAGAATATATGTACACGTGTAAATCTAAAGGTGGATTGGGAGTTTTAGAAATGGGAGATAAATTGAGGATTAGTTTTTGTAAGCATGTTTATAGTATTCAGAAGAAGGTGTTGTGGATTGGTAATTTGGATAATTGGAATAGTTTTTAAGAAAAAAGACAAAGTACCCTATTATAAGAAAATGTATAGTAGTTTCATGAGGAAGAATGCACATTTAGATATAAATTGGCTCAGCTCATCAAATAAAATGATATATGCACAGATTAATGAGTATAAGTACGGGAAATCTGTTTCTTTTGGTGATTGTAATAGTCATGAAAATTTCTTAAGTCTTTTGAAAGGCCATCATATCTCAGGGAAGGTAACAAATAAAATGTGGTTAGCAGCTTTGGGTAGACTCCCAGTTAGATCTGTAGTTAAGTGGAGTTGTTTTGTTAAAATGACTGTGTGAGAGTGTGATGAAAAAGAAACAGTTGGACACTTGTTGGTAGATTGTTACAGATCAATAGAAATTTGGGATACCTTTAAACAATATGGTTTAGATATTAACAGGACTAGAAAAGAAATTATATATGTAGGTTTTAATTTTGATAAATTTAGTATAAAACTTATTCTATATTGGATCATTATTAGTACAATTGTGAATCAAATTTGGTTGACAAGAACACAGATGACATTAAATAATATTTTTATAAACAGTGTAAAAGAGGTGAAACAATGTATTGTTAAATTAAAGCAAAAGAAAAAGTGTGAGGAAAAGAGCAAACAAAGTGTATTACCATTGAATTTATTGACATGTTTTTAATATATGGGTGGTGTAATATTGTGTGTAGTGTTATAATGTGGAAATTATATCCAGAGGGTTTGTTTTGTATGAAAACTAGATGGAATATCATTGATGTCTCAAATTTGTAATTTTGCTGGTTTATTTTGTAAATTTTGTAATTTAGGTCAGCATATTAGGCAGTTAGCTGGCTCTCATAGTTGACTTCTTGTGGATGTTGGAGAACTGTGAGGATTGTGTTGGGGCATCTCTGAAAGAGCAAGGCTTATCGCGTTTTTATGGGGTCAGCAGTGGTGAGTACCCAGTGACTGTGGCCTACAAATTCCCCAGATCTCAGTCTTATAGAGCATCTGTGGTATCTGTTTGAACAAAAGTCCAATCTGTGGTGGCACCACTTCCCAATTTACAGTAATTCAGTGAGCGGCCTTTAAAATATTGGTGCCAGAAACTACAGAACACAGGTCTTGTTCCATGCCTTGTTGAGTCAGAGCTGTTTTGGCAGCATGAAGAGGAACAATAGAATGTTAAACATATTGGTCATAATGGTTTGGCTCATTTGTGTAAATTCTTCATCAAATGCCCTTCATTTAAAAAAAGATGTTTATATAGGTTCAAGAAACTTAAAGTTAATAGTCACTCTGATTTTGTCTACTGATCAATTAAATGATTTCCTTAATAATCATAATTGAATCTGTAGTGAGCACAGATTTATGTCATGTCATGTCATGTCATCACTTTGTGATGGTAGGCTGCACAGACGAGTCACTTCTCTCCAATGCCATCTGTCTCTGGTTGCTTGTAGCAGGCTAGCACCTGATAATCCAGTCCATGTCTTGATGTTATCCATCCAGGTTATTCTTGGTCTTCCACGTCTTCTGACTCCCTCCAGTCATAACACTTCCTTCAATGCTCTCATGTGCTGCCTCATCACATGACCAAAGTAACATAACTTGCGGGATTTAACGTGCATCAGTAACTCCTTTTGAGTTCTAGCATCTCATAGACTTGCTCAGTGGTCATCATCTTCATCCATGAGATCTTCAGCAACTTCCTGATGCACTTGTTCTCAAAAGCCTGAATACGTCTTTCTTCCTCTTTCTTCAGTGTCCAGGCTTCACATCCATATGTACCTACTGGCCAGACCAAGACTTTCATCAGTCTTAGTTTGGTGTTGGTGCTAATTGACTTGCTTTTCCACATCTTTGTCAATTTGACCATCACCAACATGGCCATTCTCGTCTTCACTTCACTGGCACAGTCTGCAGCTTTTGTTACTCTGCATCCCAAATATGTGAAAGTGCACAGACTTATACACTTTATTAAATATAAAAAACAATTCAGTAACCATTGTGAAACTAATATGTATGTTTTGTAATTAGAAGAGCCAGAAACTGAACATAAAGGCTCTTAGAGTTTAACAGGTTAAGATGGAAAAATACTCCACCAGCTTATGCAGTTCCTTCATTTCTTGTCATTGGTGGTAGATTTTCTTCTAGAGTTTGCTAATAAATCGTACATTTTACATAACTGCTGTCATTCTTTACTCCAGTCTCTCATAGCATTTCATAACCACCATCTGGATTTTTACAGATTATATTTCTCTGAAGTATGACTGCTTACTCACGGCTTAAATCACTTAATTAAGTTTCAGAAATCAACCAGCCAACTAGGGACAAAAGTACAGCAAAAGTGCTAAAATGATTGTAAATTATTCAGTTATTCAATTCAGTTGTAATTGCATTTTGGCAAAAAAGAAAATTAATCTTGCAGTTATTCAGAAGATGAATATTCTTTTGTTTTGCTACTTCTAACTCTGAAAATGTAGTTTTAATTATCAAAACAATACTTTTAGGACATGAATGACCTTTTCTCACCGTCCAGACAAATAGCTTATGTAGCAGTTTCTCAGATGTTTAAGGCTTTTCCACAGCATTTATATATACACAGTCATATCCCAATATTATAAACACCTACATAATAGTGGGAATAACCCACAGTACCAACCATAACACTGCATATACAGTACAATGAAGTTCTAAAAGATAAAAAAGTATAGTATTTGCTCATTTATTTAAGTAATTCCCAGTTTGAGGATATCAACCACTTTTTTTTCTGCCAAATGTCTCTCAGCAAGCCGTCGTTCTGTGCTGCATATCCAGTATGCACTTTTGTAAAAAAAAAAAAAAAAAAAATGACACCCCTGTAACCAATGTGCAGGTATAATCAGGACTATTCTGACAGAAGTGCCTGTGCGCCGTTTCTTTCCATATATCCTCCATTTCCGTTCTGTCCTTTGTTAGTGCTGAAGCACCCTGCTCTCCTCTGTGGCCCTGGGCCCAGCAGGGTCTATAAAAAGCTTCCATCTCATGAAATATAGAAGGAGTTCAGGATTCAATTTTATGACACCCATTACTTCCAATTGTAATATGGCTAATTACTCCTATCGGTGTCAAGGCGCTTTGGCAATCATCACCTGCCCTCGCTGAGCACAGTTTTAGCCAAATGGGCACCTGAGGTGGGGCAATCAAGCATTTCATTATACTAATTATCGAGACTTGTGATTTACCTTCAGAAGAGAGTGATCTAACTGCAACATGGCATTAGCCTGTTGGCAAAGTGTAAAGATTAAAAAAACATATTCAAAATATATTGAACAATCATTGAAAAATCAAATTAATTATTTCAAAGAACATTAGAATAGTTGGAAGTATGGCTCTTGTAAAAACAGAGGAAATGCATCCAAGGTTTCTGCCGAACTCATTTCAAATGGGAACATTAAAGAAAAGAGAAACTATATTTAAGTAAAGTTATTAATAAATTCAATGTCTTACTCAACTGAGAGTGGCTGTATAGAATATACTGGAGTGAAAATGATAATAAATATGTGCATTTAAATGTATATAAAATAAAAAAGTAAGTGCTTAAACTGATCAAATTAAGCCAGCATATGCTTTTAACATCCCTTTTATGCTGGGTATAAGATGATAACCCAACCTATTAATGATGCTTTGTCTTTTGTCTTTAAGATTGTGTCAACAGTCAGGTGCTTCTCTCTCTATGTGATCTCATTGGTAGGTAGTTACAGCTCTTGGCTCACAGTCGCCGACTGAATCAGATATTCAACATTCAATAAGTCAAACATTTGCAGGGCGTCTGTGACTCGTCAGTGATCACTCGGTGACAGCTCGAGTTTGCTCTCAGCAGTTTGTGCCACACGACTGAGCGAGCACAGACTAACACCAGATTTACTGTCGAGCAGAGGTTTTTGTTTGTGATCTACAAAAAACTGAAGGCAACTGGGTGCAGTTTGAACTAGGCTTAATATAGTCCACGCCAGGATGTCTCCAACCTAAACCAAGGGTGGTTACAATCCAGCTATCCATCCATTATCACACCCGCTTAATCCTTATCCCCTACCCCCTCACTGGGCGCAGGGCAGGGCAGTACACTATTCAACTAAGCCCAGGACAGGGCGCCAATCCATCTCTGGGTGCACAACACTAGCACACGCACACATATATACACATACACGCTGACACACACACACACACACACACACACACACACACACACACACACACACACACACACGTACACACAGGTACACACACAGAGACACAATTTTAGAGTACCCAATCCACCTGACCTTCATGATTTTGGACTGTAGGAGGAAACCCAGGCATACACAGGGAGAACATGGAAACTCAAACCCAAGACCTCAGAGCTGAGAGGCGAAAGTGCTAACCACTAAGTCACCGTGCCGCCCTGGGTGGTTACAATCTTCAAACATAATACACAAATGAACAATTACTTATATACTCTCCATCCCTGGGTCCAAGAATGAAAACTCTACCGTTAAAAAAGCTCATTCTTTTTCACTGACAATATTGTTTGCTGAATTCATTACATAGACCATGTCCATTCAGTTACCATCACTTTTGGTTATTGCAAACATGAGTTACATTTCATTGTTATTGGAAATCTGATATATAAATGTGGGACAGGCTGGTGAAGGTTTGGAGTCAGATTTTAATATATTTACTGCAATATCTATAGGATTTTCATTTTGCTTTTTACTATTGACTGCAGCATATTGCCTGCAGCTCCTGTCTATATGTGTGAATGTCTGAAGGCCTCTGTTGAGAAATCTCTCTCTCTCTCTCTCTCTCTCTCTCTCTCTCTCTCTCTCTCTCTCTCTCTCTCTCTCTCTCTCTCTCTCTCTCTCTCTCTCTGTGTGTGTGCATGTGACAGTGTGTTGGTGACAGTAGGCATTGACTGATGAGTATGGCAGTGGCTTATGTGTGCTCAGGGACTCAGAGGCATTCAGAATGAGAATACTGAGGATTAGTACAGTATATGCAGTCAGTGAGCTGTTTTAAATGCTCCATAAGGTTCTTCTCAATGGTGATTCCAAATGGTATGCATAGTATGCAGCCAACCGTAAAGAGATCCACTCCACAAATATGAAAAAGAGCTTGATTTGTTTTTGCCAAAGCTAGAATTTGATTATTTATCTCCATTATTTGTACAAATTGTGAATTTCACTTTTAATATTCTTTCATTTGTGACTGCAGTAGTCAGCTGTATTGACATTTTTCTTTCTCTTATCTGCTGCTTTAAGGATATTGTCACACTGGTCCCCATGGCCACCATTTTAACAGGAATGTCAATATTTTTTCCTCTCACAACACACCCTGTCTGACCTTTCTCTGATCAATTCTTTTCTCTAAGAAAGGGGTAATTTGTGCTGTGGAGACAGCAAGTCTGCTTTCTTCTTTTTTTGGTAACTTTTATTAACAATAAAGGGGGCAATACTTTACTTGACTTTAACTTGCACTACCACTGTTCACTCTGAAAGATGTCTTTGTATCATAAAAATCATGTTTTTGTTTTCTTTTTAAGTTATTTATATGTTTGTTTTTTTATATATATATATATATATATATATATACATATATACATATATATACTGTGTGTGTGTTTGTGTGTGTGTGTGTTTATGCAGAATTATGTTAATATCCTGGCTTGAACGCCGACTTCACTAAGCGCAGGGCAGGACGTTATGCCAATTAAATAAATAACACAAAATAATATCCATTGTTTTCAGTAATTTCTTGAGCAAATGACCTAACATTAAATGTCTTTGTTGGAAAAAGAATGTGGACCTTTAGGACAGGGGTATCCAACTTTATCTGAAAATGGCCACTGTGACTCCAGATTTTCCAGCAAAGCAAGAATAATAGTTTGAAGACTGAAACCAACTCTGTATACAAGCAGAGTCAGGTATGCACTGCTTTGTTTGCAATGAAAACCTTACACTGCATTTCCCAGGTTTGCAGAAACCCCCCCACTTCTTGTGAGCCATTCGAGGGGTAATGTGATGTAAATGAAAGTCTGGAGGGCTAGTGTGTAGGGTCTAGGGAGCATGTCGAAGGGCAAGTTTTGTTTTGGTATTCGGCCTCGGCCGCACGGCTTGATTCAGCCTCGGCCGATCGCTCGGCTCGGCTCGTGTGTGCGCGTGTGTTTGTGTGAATATGCACATGCAAGCCTGTAGCATGATTCGTGCTCTATTATTTTATATAAATATTTTTTTCCTTTGTTGAAAGACGACTTACTCTCCCTAAAACTGAGGGACACTCTCTGTCAGACTGAATGTGCGAGGACACGCTGATTTGCATGACAAGCGCAGCAGAGCAGCAGACAAAGGCTGTTAATGGCTCCAGCATTCCAGCACGGGGTACAGAGACGACAAAAATTTTCGTCAGGTTGGGAATTCTAGCCCTTTGCACATTACATGACACTCCTCCTTTAGGAGTGTCAGTTCATTTGAAGAGATAGTCTGTAGTAACTAAAGTCAGGTGTTTCAGTCAATGAGATGACGATCAACAGTGAGTTTAGAAGGTCATCCCCAGACTTCACTCGTCTGGTCTTCACCAGACCAGTTTATGGAAGGATGCCATGCCTGCACTTGATCAATGCAAATGGAGCTTTGTCAAAATCTTTTATTCTAATAGTGAAAAAATTGGCATTCTGTTAAATTATAAAGTTTAAAAATTAGCAAACTGGGATAAGTGAGAAATAAAAGCTTGGCATACAGACACACACTCTGAAGAAAGAACACATAAGTCAGTCTTACATAAACAAGCATGACCATGTACACCTCCACAGACACCCACACACACACTCTGTTCTCAAAACTTGCTATCTCTGCTCTACATCTGTTCTGTGCACTGGCCGCCACCGTCCTCCTCAGGTCTAAATTTGTCAGCGGGGTTAAAAGAGAACAGAGGGGGCCGGTGCTGGGTGGGAAGAGATGGGCGATTAGTTGTGTGGCTGAGTCAGGCAACTCAGGGCTTTGTGTGTCAGAGCAGGATGGAGAAGCCAATGAAACACATCTCCGAGGGTGTCATAAACTCCGCTTTATTGCCAGTTTGTGTTGCCTTGCAGATTAAGTTCAAAGAGAGATGGCTTCTCTTCTCCCTCCATCTTAAATCCCGTTTCTATTGGGTTTCTTCTGTGGATATATTCTCCATCCGCTGTGAAATATCCCTCGAGTCAGCAGCTGCAGAGGAAAGACTGATTGTATAGGGCGGAGGATTATTCCCCTAGGGCCTGCTTAACCCTTCAGACTCTATGGAGAAATATCCTGAATTCATGTTTGCTTTGCTTCCCTGTAACATACTTACAAGCAAGCTTTTTACCTTCATATGCATTAACTTCATATCTGTTATCTGAAAAGGCATCAACTGATGATTAGTTGGTTTCCCCTAAGTCAGAAAATCTATTGAGCTTTGTGGAAAAAAGAGAACTGTTTTCTTTTTAGAGAGCAGTTAAGTCAATTTTATTGTATTATAGCCATATTATAATGAATCACTTTAAGATTGTTAAAGAAGCAAAATGTTTAACTCTTCTTTTGGCAGACATTTCAATTGAATTTTATACAATCAATTTAGATTCCCAAGAACTTGAGATTGCTTGCAGTAAGCATTTGTTTACTCCAGTATTAGAATAAAACAAATGAGATTAATACAATAAGTGAATAAGTAGAAAATTTCACAAAATTTGACACCCCCATCCTCACTGCCTTCTACATAAGAGCCATAGAGAGCATCCTGGGCAGCTGCATTTCTGTCTGGTTTGGGAACTGTCTGCACCTGACCACAAGACTCTCCAGCATATAGTGAAGATGGCTGAGAAGGTCATTGGGGTCTCTCTCCCATCTCTCACAGACATTTACAACAAGTGCTGCATCTGGAAAGCTCTCAGCATTGAAGAAGACCCATCACATCCATCACATGGTCTCTTCACCTTGATGCCTTCTGGTAGAAGATACCACAGCATTCAGTCCCTCACTGTTAGACTCTCCAACAGTTTCATCCCTCAGGCTGCACACAGTCTGACTCTCAGGGACTAAATACCCCACAGCTTTGTATTTACCTACATAATCAAAGTAATAATTGCTGTGCATTGTGTTATAAAACTGCTGCTCTAGATATTACTCAGTACTTCATACTGACAAACATCACATTTGTCCTTTATCATGTAATGAGTCTTAGTCTAGTTAGGCAAGCAGTGTTTTGTATGTATTGTATTTATGTATTAGGGCTTGTACAGTATTTATTGTATGTTTATTGTTTGTTTTTTGATACACTTGTGTTCTGTGTTGCAGCTGGTCCTGGAGGAACATTGTTTCATTTCATTGTACTGTACTGTATTTACCTGAAATGACAATAAAACCTCTTGAACTGGAATAAGTAGTAATGTGTTGGTCTATCCCTTTCCAATCGTCTCCTCATGGCAGTCCAGTATTATTTGTAGTTCTCATCAAATGCCTGCTTTGGTTAATCAATACATTATGTTAAGTGTGTTGCTGATGAATTTCATACATTTGTGTGATGACTGAGCAGCATCAAGAAGAACAACCAGAACCAAACTTTCCTCTTCAAGCTACACTTTATGTTCAAATGTTTATGGACACCCCTTCTAATGAATCCATTCAGCAATTTTCCGTTTCATTAACTTAAACTGTCTCATTGCTGACACAGATATACAAATGCACAAACACAGCTAGTCTAGTCCCTGTAGAGAAGTATTGTTAATAGAATATGACTCTCTGGACCTGCTGGCACCATGCCTAATGTCAGGTGTGAGATAGAGGGGTATAACACCTTGCAACATTGAGTTGTGGAGCAGTGGAACTGTATTCTCAAGAATGATGGTGCACCAGTGCTTTTGGGATGAGTTGGGGTTGTGACCATCCAACATTATAGCAGGATAATTGTTTTAAATAACTTTGATTTCAGAAGAAACAATGAATGAGCAGGTGTGACAATACTGTTGTCCATATATACTTTTACCAAATAACTTGCTTCTTGTGTTTATATACATTTATTCTAGTGATATTTGGGTGTTGCTAAGATAAGTGCTTTTAAATAATGTGCCTAGGCTCCTAATACATTTATTTGCTCAGTGCTGTATAATTTTAGAACATAAAGATTTTTTTCTGGAGTGTCTATGTGGCCAAAATGTGCCTTACAATTCCCAAAAGCTTGATGCAGTTCTGAATTACCAGCATAATAATGTAGCCTGTAATCATTTCACTTAGTTCATCAATTTATTGTTTAATCCAACTGTCACTCATGACATCATTAATCAAGATAAATGTTTCCTATGGTTAAGTGGTTAATTCATGTTGACAATATCTTTATCAGTGAACATCTTAAAGAGTAAACCTCTAAAAGCTTCTTCCAGTCAGGGTAGATTGGCACATTCAAAGGCTTTGAGGGTATTTTGGCATTCTGAAAGCAAAAAGTGTGAATGTGATGATTTCAGTGTGAATGTTTCAGTAGCTGTGTTTAAGCAATTGAGCAAAACTGAAAAAGACAGATTCTTAGCATGTTAATGCAATCAAGTCATTAGCTGTTCTCCTCAGACTGAAAATGCTCAATGACCACTGCATAATTAGTCAAAACAGGCCATATGAGAAAAGCGGTAAATAGCTTCCAACCCTTTTAGCTGCAAGTCCTGAATGTACTTTTAGAAAGGATGTGACAAATGGTAACAATTTTTCTATTCAGAATCCAACTCAACTGTCAGGAACTTCAAAAAGGTTGTGAGCTATAGACATTATCTCTTGCTAATCACATTCTTTGATGCACATTTTTTGTGCTGACGTTGGCCTTTCTGCTGCATCGAAGTTGAAATGATGGTCAGCACTTACTAGTAGTTCCAGCCTCAGCATAACAACACTCATGTGTCAAAATCAAGGAGAGCAAAGCTTCTTCCCTTCCTGCATTTGCTGCACAGCAACAACAGACTCTTACATTCAAACCCCAAGATTAATATTTTACCATTTAATAGATATACATATTAAATATGCATGAAATAAAAAAAACAATACTGTGCAGAAAACAAGCAACCACATTTTGGCTAAGTCAAAGGCATTAGTCTACACTTTTCTTTTGGAAGTACGTGTATTCTCTGTTGTTGAGACTTCATACCTGAGACGAGGCACTGATCTTTCGGCAGCACGTAATTCCAGCATTATTGAAAAAGCAAGAGAGTGTGATTCACACTGTGAGACGTGATTCATGCACTCTGATCGAATCTTTATAATTAAAGAGTAACAAGATAACTAATAGATGTGTGTTGAGATAATACGGCATTGCATATCTAACCAGTTGGTTGTCGTTGATATCTGAAGCACTGACATATCTAATACTTTGATTGCAAGGTGTTTGCTAATAACCCTTGATAAGATTTCAAATTTTCACTGAGCTGTATAAAGATGCACTAGACATTAATCACTTTCAGTTAGTCCTGCTTTGGACAGAAACAATAACATACACATGTTGTAGGATTGTCTTTTTATGCATTCAGATTTTTGTTTACTCTCAAAGTCGTGATACTGACTCACGTGATAAAAGTAACAATGTGAACTTAATTTATGATTAAATATACCCTAATGAGCCAAAACATTATGATGAAATGTTATTTGGTAATAACAGTGCACATTTTACACAGTAAGCATAGTTATTTCTCATCAGTGGCGACAGCAGGAACTGAGTTTTAGGGGCGCTAAGCACCCAGCAGCCATGCAGAGTCCACTCCAGAGTGTGGTGGGTTATAGGGAGGAGAAAAAGTGGATTATACCATTTGTGAAGCAGCAGGGGGAGGGGCGATTGCTGTATTTTCTTTGTTAAAATCTTTTTGTTTAAAACGTATGTACTTTCTATGAATCTTTTTAAAATTATTATTATGTTATAAAGTTTCATCTTATGAGAGATAAACGTACATTAAAAATACTATTTATAGGGGTGCTTTAACAGTATGAGAAATGGGCATACAGGAAAACTTTGTCAAGGGCCAAGTCATTATGATCAGATGACTGGATTGGAGCATCTCTGAAATGATGAAACATGTAGGATGCTCTTTATCAGCAGTGGTCAGTGGCCTGCAGTTTATCTCATTCTGAGTAGGGTGTACTGAAATAAGTACAATATTCAAAGTCTGGTGCCAGATAGCAAACCTTCAGAGATCTTGTAGAGTTCTATGTGGGTCAGAGCTGTTTTGAAGACAATCAACAACATATTAAGTATACTAGCATATTCAATTCAATGTTTTGGCTCATCAGTGGTTATCATGACTGAAAGGCTATGAACTGTATGTGAAACCATTTAAACATGATTTGTGAGAAACAGTTTGACTGAATTTAAGTTTCAAGATGTTCTGGGCTCTACTAAACTGTGTGTCAAGTCTCTTAGCTCTGCCTCTGTCTGTACCAGCTTGTAGCCCAATAAGGCAAAGGTATTATTACATAATTTCTGCACTGTCTTAACAATGTCAAAGCCTAGACGCAGTCTCCAGCTGTGGGCGGTAGCTTTGGAGTCTCTACTGGTGGAATACTTGTAATTCCACTCAGTAGAGGATGAAGCAGTGGTATTAGTGTTTTGAGAAATCCATGTGAGAACTGTATTTTCTATATCCAAGCCAAGGAAACTGTAGATTTCCTTGGCCTTGTCTTCAGGATTTAGTGCTAGGTCCTCATATCGTACCAGCAAATAACGTCCCCTCAGCCATGCTGGTCTTTGCAGACCTGTCTCAACGGAATACTCCATGTCTCGGCAAGTTCTGGTGATCTGTGTTAAGTCCACGTAACGTGGCTGCCGATCTGTAGCGTTCCAGATTTTCCAAGCCCTGAATTGATCTGCGAAGGCAGTCATGCGTGAGGTCAGAATGGCTCTAGGGTCTCTTACCAGGTGGATAATCCTTAAATCTAGACGTGGGTCCTCTGACAGGGTGCGGAGATCTCCGACTTGAGGGATCCGCACTGTCTTTATGGCCACATGACTATGGCCCTGGCAAGCTATTGAGGCCAAAGTGAGATTCAAGTTCCGGCACTTTTTGGGACACCAGGTCTCATCTGGTTGCCTTCTCTGAATCTCTTCAGCACCCTCTTGACAGACGGGTGGTGAACACAGAGCATGGCTGGAGCTCCGGCGGAAGAAGGTGGCTGTCATGTGATCCTGCGGCTCAGGCCGGATGTAGTTCTCCAGGAAGTTGAGGTCACAGGTGTAGAGGTTGAGAAGGAGGTCTCTGTAAGAGCCCAACAGGGCTCGGCTGTCCAGGGCTCTCCGCAGACGACTGCTAGAGTTGGTGAAGGTCTGCTGGACATGATAGAGTGGCTCAAACACATAGAAGATCTCAGGGTGTTGGTTAAACAACTGGCCGGTGAAGGAGGACCCACTGCGGGTTTGTGCAAAAAGAAGGATATGCTTTCGAACAGAGGCAGCGTTACGCTCTGCAGGTACTGAATTGTCACAGGAAAATTTCCACCTCTGATCTGGGAATAGAAGAAGACAGTGAGACAGGTGTGTTTCAGGCTCTGTGGGGCTACAAAAACACCAAAACAGCCAGTTACTGTAAATTCTTTAGTCATTTATTGACATCAGATCTAACCTTAAACAGAACGTCTGAAGTCACATTTTTTACTACTAGCCCAACATGGGGATATTGTGAAAAAGCTAATTTAATACAAAAAGGTCAATTGTCATATATTTAATATTCTTACATTTTTCAAAATTTTTTGTCCCCTTCCCAATGTATTAGTAGCCAATTAGCCCATCCCCTCCATTAGGACTTTCCCCATCATTTTGCAATGTCCCTGACTCTAGGAGGGTGAAGACAAGCACAAGCCTCCTCCATTGCGTGTGACGCAGCCACCGCCTCTTTTCAAACTAACGCTGATACACCGTCACTGGGGAGCCTAACGCGCTTGGAGGAAAGTGCAGGATCCCAGCTCGGAATGGACCAATCAGCAGATGCTTGAGCCAGTGGACATTGCAATGTGTGAGTGATAGGGAGAGTGAGAGTGCCATCTACCCGCTCAGAGAGAGCACTGCCAATTTTTGCTCTCTTGGGCCCCGGCTGTTGACTGGGATTTGAACTCACGATCCTCTGGTCACTATGTCAGCATTTTAGCCTGCTGAGCCTCTCGGGGCCCATATTTAATATTCTTTATATATAAAGTGACAGATTTCTTGTTTTAAAGTTGATACTCTTTGAATAGTAAATAACTGAAATTCCACATTAAATATAATAATTTGAGGTTCTGAATGAGGTGGGAGGGTAGTGGAGAAGTCAGAATGCAGCAGTGGGATCCAAACAAAATGTATTTATTATGATAAAACACAAAAGAACACACAAAGGCAGTAAAACTAAATGAAACAACACTGAGAACATCTGATACTTGTAACACAGGAACAATTCATGACTGACAAAGGTCTGGAGACACGAGGATGTTTAAATAACCCACTTATTGACATTGGGAGAACAAACTGGGCTAGGTAATAACAGAAGACAGGTGTGACCACTATGACAACCAGACAAGGGAGGGGACAAATAAACAGCACAGGGGGAGCAAAACACATGCATGTGGACAGAAACTAGGTGGGGCTGGAATGTAGCAGAGGTGGGGGCATGACAATTGATTTCTAATAGAGGGTTATCTCATACTGATCAACATTAAAACAAACAAACAAACAAACAAACAAACAAAAAAGACTTGAAATGTCACTTTACATGTAACAAAAAATATGACACTTTACTTTGTGAATTACTTTATGAACAATATTCATGTGGCACCATTTAAAACAGCCAATGGAGTTTTTTTGTCTTCACTGTCTCTCAAAGAAAAATATCAGATTTCCTTTTTGAAAAAATACCCCCAAAAAACAATTAGAGCAAAAAGTATAAACCTGGAATGCAGAGAACAATTAAATTTATAAACAACAAAGAGAGACAGACATTTGACTGTTTTTGACTTCTTTTTAAAATCTGAAATGAATAATCTCTAAATATAGCACAGAGAATGAGAACGATAACATGTAATTACAACTGATGAGAAGTTGATTGCGCATGGGACATTAGGGTGTGTGAGGAAGCGCTTGCAGAAAGTGCAAACAGCTGCTCTGTGAGAGCAGATTACTGCAGATAAATTATGAGATGACTGTGAAATGAATTACTGATATTATATCTTTCTCTCTCTTCTGTTCCCTGCGACGAGGAGGGAATCCCTTGCTGAATTTATCAGCTCTCTCCCAGCTGACTACTGTTAATTTCACTCCTTACAGAAAAAATGAAGTAGAAGTCAGAAGTGGATATCATTTGGGCAGAATCATTTCAGATGATTACAAACTGCAAACTATGTTATATTCCTGTATGCAAAACTTGCCCATGCTGTTCAAAATGTAAGAAGTGGTGAAGACTTCAGTAAATGTGGCTTCATTCAGGAGGATATATGGCTGCCCTCTGCTGGTAGACACACTTTGAGTATATTCGATGATGTGCACAAAAGTCTGTGGACAACTTCTCATCCGACATTTCTTCAGAAATTAAGTGTATTTACAGAAAGTCTGTCCTTCTTTGCTGCAATATCAGCCTCTACTCGGCAATGAAGATCTGATACTAATGGTGGATGATTAACATATGACCAAATGAGAGTACATACAGGGATCCCCAGGCCTTGGCAGCAATGGGCATCACTGACACACTGACTTAGTCACAGATCATCAGAGCTGAAAACATGTTCTTACAGTTTACAGGCCTACACCACCTGTCAGCTCTAATCTAAGCTGGTTTTATTGCCTGGTGATGGTTTTGAGACTTACCTTTGCCCAAGTGTCCCTGGCAGTGGCCAGGATCCTGGCAGGGCCCAGGGAACAAGTCCTGAAGAGAGCGGATGGCAGTGTACTGTACCCCCAGAGACGCACACACCAACAGCAGCACTGTCTTCCACGAGCACTCCATACTGGCCCGCTGTCCTTACGTCCTCCAGTCTGTCAGGGCATAAAGATACAGGACATTCAGTTTCTGCAATGGCTACATATTCTAACCACAGAGGTGGGCAACCTCAGTCCTGGAAGGTGGGAGTTCTACACAGCTTGATGATTTTCCTGCATAAATGCACGTAATTCAATTCAATAGTTAATTACCAGGTTTAGAAGATGCTCCACTGCCAGAAAATCACCAAACGGTGTTGCTTTGCAGCCCTTCAGGACCACAGCAGCCCACTCCTGCTCTAACATTTACAGAGTGCTGCTGCTGTTAACTCTCATTAAAAAAAAAAAACTATTAACCTACATGGCTGGACTGACTCTTACATCATTGTGGGTAAAGGCTGCTACTCTTTATTTATTTTAAATGTCTTTTATTGTTTTCTTTTTTTAAATTGCTTCGGAGGCAATGGTAATTAAGAGATGACATTAAAGGTCTCCCATCAGTCCACATTTTAGCCATCAAACAGGAGGTGAGGAGAAAGAGCTGGAGGCCTTTATCTCCATCACACACACTTAGCACACAGAAAACTCATTCCCATTTGACAAAATAGGCAGAGCCACATCAGCCATGACAATCAAGCACTAGTCCCATCAGCCGTTCTATAAATTACTAAGAAAATTGCTGTCCATATCTACTTTTTTCCACTTTCTTTCCACTTCTTTCATCTTTCCTATAAACGTCTGCTGAGTTCTTGACCCCACAAGAGAATGTCTGTGCAAGTAATCTTTATAATAAATGCAATACATTACTCATGAATCAAAAGATAGGGCACAATAAACATGTTTATTACTACTCAATCAAAAAAACAATATGGTGTGATAAATACAAAATATAAAAGTGTCATCACAAGAATCAAATACACTTACTACATTGTGGAAAAGGCTGTCTTTGGTAAATATTTTTGTGTTTTTGTCTAGCTGTCTATGTCACACAAAACTAGCATATCCTCAAAATTATGAAAATGTTCATTTTTGTTCATAATTTAAGTCAAAAATGTAAACTGCTGTATATTTTATATGTATTACACATACAGTGACATATCTCAAACCTTTGTTTTAATGTTGATACTCTTTGAATAGTAATTTACTCAAATTACAAATGAAATATTATAATATCCATCCTGATCAACAGTAAAGTAAAAAGGCTTGAAATGTCACTTTTCATGTATTGAATAAAAGATATGATGATTAAATTACTTAATTTTTTATATTTCTAGTATTTGCCAATTTTCCCCCTCCCAATGTAGTAGTAGTCAATTAACCCATCCCATCCACTAGGAGCTCTCCCCATCATTTTGCAATTTTCCTGACTCTAGGAGGGTGAAGTCAAGCACAAGACTCCTCTGATATGTGTGTGAAGTGGCCACCGCCTCTTTTTGAACTACCGCTGATACACCGTCACTTGGGAGCCAAATGTGCTCGGAGGAAAGTGCAGGATCTCCAGCTCCGATGGACCAATCAGTAGACACCTGAACCACTGGACACTGTATTGTGAAAGTGATGGGGAGAGAGTGCCATCTACCCACCCAGAGAGAGCACAGCCATTTTTTGCTCTTTTGGGCCCTAGCTGTCGATGGCGAACAGCATGATTCAAACTCGCGATCTTCTCGTCATAGTGTCCGCATTTGGATGCACTAGTAGATCAATACATTTGAAATAAAAATTAAATGTTCAATCTGTAAAACATGTTGTTAATGCATGAATATTTGATTTCTATTTTTTTGGGAAACAGTGGATACTCTTGTGAGTCTGCTCAACAGTCAAGATCTTGTAGTTGTAAAGACAAGACTAAGACAATAATACAGATGCATACACAAAGAAGGTCTCCGTACCTGTCTCCAGCCATTATGTCAGCTGACAGAAAATATTGCCCTTTGTACTGAACAAGCACACTTCACTACCATCCCCCACTGCTATTAAAACCATGACAATCCAGTGAGGAAACATCATAGCCAGTGAGACATCAAGACTAGGATCCTGTCTTTAGCAGAAGCACTAAAAACATTAAGTTTTTGTGTGCTTGGCCACTTTCTAGACTGTCGCAGACTCATTTTGATCCTAAAACAACTGTTCTTCATGTCCATATATCAAGAGAACACTTATTTCCATGTCCATTGTCGCCGCTTTGACTTCCAAGGTCAGGCAAATGAGTTCAAAGTAGTACCCTTCAGCTTATGGCTCGTCTCCAGGGTATTTGCCAGATGTGTGCAGGCTGTGTTCTACTGAGGGTGTTGAGACTCTCCCCTACCACTACAAGGTTTATTGGTTGCTAATAATGGTTCTCAACTTGGCCATATGGTTCTAGGAATAACCTTTCATATGTATATGTAAGTCATTTGAAAAGGTTCTTCACATTCACACATCATTTATGAAAGTGGTTCTTTAAAGAACCCTCCATCCAAAGGCTGCTCTTTCAAGGCTTCACTCCAAAGAAAATGTTTTGGTTCATTCATTTGTAAAAGCTTACATAGACCGTTGGTTCATATGTTCTTAAAACTGTGTCTCTTCTGGAAATCTGTCAATACAAAGACTGACCATGAATTGATAGAAGTGTTCTCTTATGCTAGCTCAGACTATGAAGTTAATATGTTCACCTTGGGCTCGCACAACAATGACATCTTTGACACCAAAATGAATTCAATTATATTATTTGCCTCCTTTACCACAGAGCCTCTTAACACGCTCACTTTCTTACTAAGCATGATGATAGCAACTTTAGTAGAAGACATCTCCTTATGCCTTCTGAAGCTTTTACAGTGCCAGCTAAAATGTGGATCCAGAAAAGCACAAACACACCACAGCTGATGGTGATGTTGATATATGTGCTGGTGTGCCTGTGGATTAAATCCCAATGAAGGTATTCACTGAGACATCCTGTCAGGTTAGTGGTTGTCTGACACCAGCATGGTATCAAGTGAGTCAGAACAAAAACACTTTATGTTGGTCCCAGTTATTGACTAATACTGTTGAACTGCATGACTATGGTTTTCTACACATTTTAGCCTGGACATGAGGTCAGCGGGCTAAAGCCACCTATAGCTTTGTGCAATGAGTGCATTGTAACTTTACCTCAACATAAGCCATTCATCTAACGTCCCCAAATAATTCAACCAGCCACTTTGATGGCTCACTTTGAAAAAACTAGACAGAATCCAAAAGTTCATACATAGCAATAACAGTAGCTTCACTTTATACTGTCAGACAATGACTCCCCATAGTGTTGTCCCTCCTAATGGGCTTGCCATAGAGAAAGCAAAGGACTTCCTGTCCCAGCTAAGGGGTTTGAGTATGTCACTCATACCTCAATTGTTTCCAGTTATGACAGTGGTCAGAGGATAGAAGGCGTAGCTGACAGATTATTTCCTTGTGGTCCAGGAAGCTAACCTGCATATGATAGCATCATTGTTATAGGAACTATGAGTGTTAACGAAAAATGTTCTGCACATTTTTGCACATGCAAACCAAGTATTTTATCACTGCTATATGATGGTTACTGTTGGGTCTATTTGATAAAGGTTGTCTTTTAACATCTACAAAGTTTATGTGGATGCTGTTTTGTCTGGGGTCATTTGGTTATTCCCTCCTGAAAGTCCATACATGCACATCACCTGAAGTTTATTAGAAGTTTGCCATGAAATTGACATCCTAAAGTGCATGTCAAGCATAAAGGCATGCCACTTCCAGCTTCTCTAAATATAAATTCATGTTTTTAGTTTGTTTTGTTCAACTCAGTTTTTTCCCATTGTAGTAGTAGCCAATTAACCCATCCATTTGCTAGGACTCTCCCAATCACTTGTAATGTCCCTTACTCTAGGTGGGTGAAGACTAGCACAGGCCTTGTGTGATGCATGTGAAGTCAGCCACTAAATATTTATGAACTGCTGCTGATACACCAATGCTGGGATGCCAACATGCTTGGAGTAAAGCACAGGATCCCAAGTGATGAATCAGCAGGCATACACCTGATCCAGTGGATGTAATAATGGGGAGAGGGCACCATCTACCCACCCAGAGTCAGCATAGCCAATTTTGCTCTCTCATTCCCATGCTGTCGATGATAAATTTATGTTTTTGAATGGGCTTCCTTCATGGAAAAGCAAGATTCTTTATGGTTTCTTTTGGCAGTTGAGTTCAGTTGATAATTGATGTTTATTGGACAGACAAATTTTTTTTTATTCTGGGAAAAAAATAAAGGGAATATTGGAGGTGTTCACACCAGTTGGAGAAAGTCGCTGGAGAAGTTCACCAACTGTATTCAGTGTCTGTACAGAGTGGTTCTACATTGTGGTGAGTGCTGAAATGTGTCTCACTGGTGGATGCCTGAACTGCAGCTGCTTGGTCATCACTCTGCACATTCTTCTTGATCTATGGAGTTAAGGTGTCCTTCAAGCAACAGGATACCTCAGTGGGTATACATCAGTGTCAATCTAGGTGAGTGCCATTGTTTCTGACTTCACATTGCCTCTAGCACTCAGTAGGACTAAAACAGAATGCTAGATGCAACAGTGATTCTGAGTCCTAGATACAGTCAATATGAAAAAGGCATTAATTAATGATTTCATCACATGATGTCACTTTGTTGTTATTAGATCTTGACCTACATAGACACACAATTCTCTCACCAAGAAAAGGACCACATTATTTTTTTATTTAAATTAAAAATAAAATAGTGCTCTAGTAATGGCTTGGTCAATGCATTAGATCACCACTTGTAGTATTTTTTATTGTAGTAGCAATTTTTCTATCTAAGCTGAGAGTGTATTCGGTTTCCACCTAACTTCCTGTTATTCTGTATGTTTTACCTGTCTTACCAGCAGGCATAGAACCTCATCACAACGTTGCATCAACCTTACATGAACATAGATAACATTGTCAGAACATTGTCACAAGACTTTATTACAGAACCAAAAAATACTGTGGCTAGGAAACAAAACAAACACTGGACTATGGTTATTAAGTATAGACTATGGCAAAAGACATGACGTGGTCATAAAAGAATGACAATACAACTCATTTGTGGTGACAAAACAAAGCTATGAAGATGTACACCTATAAACACAACATGGCAAACAACAAACATGAACATAATGACTGTGAAACATGAGGGAGACTATATAGTGAACAATCAAGACAGATTATGAAACAGCAGGGCTGTGCAATGACATGTCGTAACTGGGATGGAGGTAATGTAGACATGGTAAACAAAAAGAGAGCACATGGAGACACGACAGCACATGGAAAACATAAACAAAACCACGCGGACAGAGAGGGACAGGGATGAGGCTGTGGCAGGAGGTTCAGAATATATTGTTGTTTCTGATTATTAACATATTTACTTTGATACTTTTAATATCAACATTGAATATAGCCTATTCCAGTTTGAAAATTCCACATTCACTTCCTGCTCCATTTAGAAAATATTGTGATTGTTAATTCACTTTAGCTCATCTACAGCCTGCCTGAGGGATGCTGGATGAATTTCTCCAAATTATATTACAGTAAGGAATCACACATTATTAATTTTGAATAGAGGCTATTTTAAATTAGACAAATCTCTGCCACCATTAGGTCAGAAAGTCACATCTAATAAAAGAATAGCTTAATCAAAGACATCCAAGAGCCTAACAGTGCTAGCACTAATGCTAGCATATTAACATATATGAAGCTCCTTTAATGGTCAGCAGTATTTGTCAGCATTTGCCTGAAATATTTTTTCTTCAAACTATTTGTTTACATTTTCATGGGAGAACAACAACTGAAAGAGCTTGAAATATCTACCAGCAGCTGAAAAGCTCAACTAATTTCTTTTTCCATATCTCATCTATCATTTATAACAGCATAATTAAAAGCTATATGATTTTTCTGAAAATCATCTGCTATGCTGAAAATAATGCTACTGTTAATTATGGAGATGTGACTGTTATTTCATTTTCACATGTATAATAAACTGGAGAATATATTGAAAATGTCTAAAAGTGTTAACAGAAACTTTAGGGGATAAATTAACAGGTGAAAGTGAAATCTAATTTGCATATTCACAGATTCTCACTCTTTACCAACAGTGTAGACACTGAACATCTTTGCTTATGAGTTCAGGTGAAAACTCAGTGTAGCATATAGAAATTTACTCTAGCAAAAAGAAAGCTCTCACACTCAGCCTGGACTCATTCAGGAGTCCAAGAAATGAGTAGTCTAGCACCACCAACACATCCCTCATCATTATGTACTTATGTCTTAGTCATTTCGCACAGTCTGCAGGATAACCAACACTCTCTAACTTCTCTATTCTGTACATCTGTCAGATTAGAGCCAAAACTCATTCATTTAGAGTTCAAATCTCAACTCAACAAATCACATGCTTTCAAATAAGGACAACAAAAATCTGAGTAAACAAAGAGAAAGAAAAGTAGTCTTACTGTTCAAAGCCAAGAGATGCTGAAGTATTTCATTCAACACTTAATTTTTCAATTCATATACATTACTAGATCAGAGCAAAAAGCTTCATTTGAAAAACTATTATTTGTTAACGTGATTGGATTGTTCTGAGGTTGTTGTCATAGAAGAACCACTTTTGGTTCCTTAAAGAAACAGTTCTGTAACAGAGATTGTCCTTTAAATTTGTCAAGAACCTTTACATCAAGTGAAGGTTATTCACACAAAGAAATTGTTCTTTAGGGAACCAAAGGTGGTTCTAGGGCATGTCAAATACTATTTGTAAAATCATTATATTTTAAGGGTGTACACAATGCAAGCACACTAACAAATATGCTGTCAAATGAAGTTGATGTCCTCTGATCTAGATATTTACAGTACCATTCAACCCTTTTCTCAGTCAGCTTTATGAGGTAGTCACCTGGAATGGCTTTCAGTTAACAGCTGTGCCTTGTCAAGAGTTCATTACTTGCATTTCTTGCCTCTTAATGTGTTTGAGACATCAGTTGTGTGTCTACTTTGAAGAATCTAAATTCTAAAAGATATTTTGGTTTGTTTAACACTTTTAAGTTTACTATAAAATTCATTCATTCATGTGTTCCTTCATAGTCTGGATGACTTCAGTATTTATTTATGACCAAAAAATATATAAACATTGAAAGAGAAGGTGTGAATGAAATGTTTTATTCTTCCCTTTGAACAGACTGCTTTTCTTTGTTTACTCAGATGTTTGTTGTCGTTTGAAAGCATGTGGCTCTTTGAGTCTGAGTTTTTTACTCTAAATATTGAGTTGTGGCTTTAATCTGACGCACGTACAGGTTAGAGAAGTTAACACATCCTGAACCTGCTCATACGACTCTCTGGAAACAGCGATGCGAAGAGAAAACACAGCGAGAAGATGTGAAGCTGGAGTCTTACCATGAACAGGTCTGATGCAGCTTTCCTCGGTCAGACTCGTGGCTTCTCCTGGTCTGTCTGCAGTAAAGTTGTTGAAGAAGGCTCGGTTGGTGTTTTCTCCCGGGTGCTGCTGTATTCAGTGACTAATCTGGAGCAGACAGAAGACTGAAGCTGGGTTTGTGTTCAGAGCGATGGGTGGGAGTGGAGACGCGGAGCTGAGACGCTGCTACTGCTGCTAGTGTTGCGCTTATGAGCTTCTACCTGTACTCACTCTCTCACTCTCTCACTCAGAGCTCCTCCACCTCACTGTGTCTCAGCCTACTTCACAGCTTGTGTCTGCTGTGCACATTTCTCTGTTATGTAAATGCCATGCAAATACTGAGAAATGTAGTCCTAATGCTTCACATTTATTACAAGTGACACTGTGATTAATGTGCTTGAATACAGAGGAGTTTAACCCATCTGTGAAGTGAAGCACACACACACACACACACACACACACACAGTAGTGCACTACCCACTGTGCCTGGGGAGCAGTTGGGAGTTAGGTGCTCAAGGGCACTTCAGTTGGTTTATTAACCACAAGCACACAACTGCCCTGTTCTAAAGGACATTGGTACTAAAATTAAACTATATTCTTTAATCAGTAGGACAGTGCCCATTGGACTGGTTTTAGGCTTATTGCTATTGTTTTAGAGCACACTGCGAGGTTTAGACTAAGGCCGGTATTAGCTTAATTGAACTTTAACCTAACTTCACTTGCACTTAATGACAATGCAGAGAGTTAATTATACTAGTGCTTTTCCAAAAAAATTGTTTATTTCCACTAATAATTTAATAATAATAATAATAATAATAATAATAATAATAATAATAATAATAACTAAACGGTCATATACAAGTTAATTGACATTTCAAGCATTTTTTCTTTCAATGTTGATAATGTTTAAACAGTAATTTACTCAAAATGAAATAATCAAATAATTTGTGATTCTGGATTTCTAAATTTCAGGAGCTATAAGACAAACTGATCAACATTAGAACAAAAAGGCTTGAACTTTCACTTGAATACAAAATATCACAATATCTTTTTGAACTAAATTATGAAAATTTTTCATGATGTTCACATTTTTGGATGAAGCACTGTGCAACATTTTCAATGTCAAGTTTCAGAGAATGATCAAAAATCAGTATTAAGTCATCTATTAAGAATCAATGTTCAAAATATCAGAATGAAAAAATAGGATTAGGGTTAAGGTTACTGTGTCAGTGGTCCATTGATTTAAACTAGACATCTGGGTGCATCCTATCAGAATAAAATGGGAATAGGAGGGGAGAAGCTTATGATATACAGCAACACCAAATAGCTGGCCTTTTCCCTGAATTCACATGTAAATTAAATGCTGTGGTTTGGTGGCTTAGTTTGGGCTGTCATGGACTTGTTCTATTTGACAACTTTTATTCTTATGAGCCAAACCAATCTGTGTTAGAATCAGGGTATTCACACATAAAATATAGAAATAAATCTGATTCTTAAAATTGGATTGAACCTTAAAATAGATATGTATGTGTATTGCTGGGCAATTTTTACTCCAGCATGACTAAGATTAACTGTAAAAATGTGTGTGAAACTCAGAAGATGAAAATATGACAATGAGTCAAAGTTGAAAATGAAAAAAAAATGTTAAAGTTTACTTGGAAAGATGTTTTAGCATTACAGACATAGAAACGAAACATAAAATAAAGTAAGATAGCACAAAATTACACCCACAGGTCAGCACATTCACAACAAGAGAGAGAGAGAGAGAGAGAGAGAGAGAGAGAGAGAGGTTGAATTCGCACTTGGGTGCTCCCTCCCTTAATACATACTATTACACCTTTATGCTGATTATATGTAAATCAAACAGAAAGCCATTGGATGTTGTCTATCATTATGATCATGTAAGTGATTCTAGTCAACATCTTGTTAATCAGCTGTGATGGTTCCAGCATATCTTGTCTCATGGCCTTAACAAAGCAAACACATCCTTACCACTTTCAGCAGAGCCTGAACAGTACAAACCCCTCTGAAGCTTTATGTCATTGTGACCCAACTAAAGAGAGAACATGTTTTAAGGGTACATATCCCTCTAAATTAGGTAAGTTAGAAAAAGAATATAAAACAATTATTAAAGAGTGTAAAGGGTAGTTCAGTGTCCTTCTGTGTCATTACACTCCTACAGTAGATTCTGAAATCCTCTCTTCATACTAACTGAGACATCATGAAAGTCCTCTCTCTCTCTCTCTCTCTCTCTCTCTCTTCATAAGCAGTAGGGATCAGCTGTTGCAGAGTTATTTCAGGGGTCATGGTCAACCCATGACTGCACTGATACTCATGGTTGGTTAACTTTGTTAATGTGCTGTTTTGATTTACTCTGCTGTATGGTAAAGTCACATTGCTTCACATATTTCAGAGTTATAAATATGTGTAGGAACAGAAATTTCTTAGAGTTCTATAGATAATTTATAGAGAGAGCCTACATAGACATGGATTTCTCAGTGACTGGTTTAACCCTTTAACATTTTGCTCAACCATTTCATAGAGCACCTTTAAGTCTTTATATCTTATTGAAGGAGTTGAACTTAACACAATGTGATTGTGCCATCTCTACCAGTCAGTAGAGGTATGTTAGGCTAAAAACATCCACTAGTGGTAACTGAAAATGCAACATTTTCTGATCTGAATGCAAACCAGCAATGCTTCAAAGCCAAACCACAAGGAATGATTTGGATCAAATGCTGAAAAACCACCATTAGTGAGTGTGGTGTTTAAAAGTTAACAAAATTATCGTTATTGTACATTTTTTGTGTTTGTAGTTTAAGTTCTGATTTTACCATAAAGTGCCATCTCATTGTATCTTTAAAGTACACATTAAAAAAAGTTTTTTGTTTGCTTTTTTTAAACAAAAATGTTGACTGTTTTTATTATTATCCAACACCCCACCCCAAATAATATAATAATAATTGAATAATAATTCAATTTCTTCTTTCTGGATTACAGCATTAAGGTCTTGGTGTTCTTTATGTTTTCTTCATTAAATTAATAAATGTTTTTTGTAAATGCCACATTCGAAATGTAATGTACAAACATAAATCTCAGGGAACCATGCTAATTTATTCTCAGTGCATCATTCATACTCTGTAGGATGGGTTATGATCTCCAGAACTTTCTGCTGTTACAGTTTTTGTGATTCATTCAGTAATGAAATCTCTTCATACAATGGATGCCTCCTAGTGGAAATGCATTTCATTACAAGACAAACATTAGGCCTGGTTTACAGTAAAGTCTGTATGATGGAACAAAAGTTTATACATGTTTGTTTTTTTACCTAAAGTAACCATGTCCGATGTTATTAAGCACTTCAGAGCCTCCCCATACTGAAAAACCTTTTTCCATATTTCTAAAAATGAAATCAGCCAGAAAGGAAAAACTATTCTTATTTGAAAAAAAGCTTCAATTTTACTTAAAAATGTAAGATTTAAACTTTTAATGAAATAAAAATAAGCTCCCTGGACAAAAAAGAGTCACCTTGCATTTTGAAAATAGTAGCAGTCAAGCACTTGCTGATGGCATCAATAGACTATACATACCTGTGGGGTGTGCAATGGGATCCATAGATTGAGAAGAGGTGATACAGTGCAGTCAGTGTCCCATATGATTTGTGGAAAATGAGTCACAAAGTAGATGTTAATGACATGCAAAAAGGAGTGACTGCATTTGGGCACCAAAGGTGTATCAAAGTCTACACTCATATGGGTCGACCAGCAGTGGCAAAAATCCCAGTCAACAGAAAATTCTCCTCAGAACTGTGGCCAACAGAACACAAGGCTGAAGGCTGCTTGTGTGCCATTCTGCTCCATATGTTCATGGTATGTGACTCCCCATGGACTGTTCTTTCATCAATTGGTTGTGAAGAACCTGCAGTAACTTCTAGAAGCAATTCTTGTAAATCGGCATTTCTTCAAGATCTGTGAAATCCGCCTGCGAACCCTGTCTGTCACTTTAATCTTTCAGTCATAATTCTGATTAGAATGTAATGTAGATTGGGATTTTGGCCACTAGTGGTAGACCTGCATGACCATATGCTTTAATTCACCTGCAGATTCAGCTACTGCCTTCACACTATGGGCTTTAGCACACCCACTTCTGACTCTAAATTTTGAGGTGAGGACGCAGGAAAGGTTTCTTCTGATGATTCTTTCATGAAGATCATATTTGTGGAAGTGTTGCTGAACAGTAGAACAATGTATCATAATAATTCCAGAGTCTGCTAAATCTTCCTGAAGGTCTTTTGCAGTCAAGCAGGGGTCCTGATGCATTTTAGTCTGGCTCTGGTCATGGATTATGGGCTACTTTCTTGCATGGCAGTCTTTCAGGCTCTGGAAATATAGTCTTTATGATGGGTAGACACGTGCTGCCTCCAGCCTCTACACTATTTCCTTGTTGTAGTACTTGGGTTCATTTGAACCTTATGGGCCATAATTCATTCATCCCCTTTGATGTAGGGGTTGTGCCATCCTAAATTGTGTACATTTGCATATGATTCTTTGTGAAGTTGCTCATTGTTTGTGTAGTTGTTTGGAAATTGCAGCTAAGGAGGAACTAGATTTGTGGAGGTTCACCATTCACCACCAGTTGCTTGGATTCTCTCATTGTGTCAAGAGTGATAAAACACTGGTTGTAAGGTGCAATAATTAATTTGATGGCTGGCTAAACAGAAGTGCCTAAAAGTTATTACATCATTATCTGAAATTCAATTAACAAGCAATTAACATGCCAAAATAAACATACAGTGGCATGAAATATGCAAACAATTTGAGTTCTGATTATTTGAACATTTGAATTTAGTATTTGTTCCACACTGGAAAGGTCCCTGGCTGAAAATGTCTGAGAACTCCTTGCCTAAAGAACTATGTTTGAAAAACAGATTTGTCAGAACCCTTTACACAAACTCTTTGCATTCTGCAATTTTTTTTTTTTTACCAATTTAAGGGTTCTTCTTTTATGGAAAGTTCTTTAAACTAAAGTTTCTTTAAACTTTTACATCTTTCACAAAAACTGTTCTCTAAAGAGCCAAGAGAAATGCTCTTTAGAAAAGCAGAGTTGTTTTTCATCAGTGTATGGCAAAAAAAAAAAAAAATTTTTTGGCACATTTAAGTGAAATGACAACTTCAGACTTTGATGTGTTTTATTCTGCTGTCTAGAATACAATTGCTTTCAGAAGAAAATTATATATTTCAGAGATGGCCTGTTCTTAACTCATGAGATTAAACACTTTAAAAACTATGTTTTAACCATGTGTGTTCATTTCAGCCTTTTTAATAGCATAAAATGCAACTAAGTTATTTAGGGTGAAGTATAGTGGACATTTGGAATTAAGAGCATGAAATCTGCAAGATTTTGAAATCTTGAAAATCTTGATTTTTTTTAATTAACATTTTTATTATTACAAATAAAACACAACAAATAAAACATTTCCTTTTCTGACTCCTTTTGAAAACAAAACATAAAGACAGAAATCTAACAAATCTAAGGTATCTCTTTCATAGCAACATTCAATACATTAATTCAAAATGTCCAGTCAGCTGGACATAAAACTTTGGCATTTTCAGGTCTTAAAAAAAACAAATAGACCAAACATTAAAAGCCAGAGTTGTGAAGGAACACATTGCTGTTGAGTTATAAAACCCTTTAAAAATTGCCAGTATACTGCACATTTGGAACAGGGAGGTTAACTCATGGAACCATACAGGACATGGTGACCATCCTAAAAGTAACCCAAGAGTTCTTTTTCATGTCTCAAATTGTGAACATTGCACCAGACAGATTCAAAGTGCAAAATAGTCCCAAATAGCAAGTTCTATAAGATCTGCCCAAACCTCTGAGCTGAGAATAATTCCAAACCTTTGAAATAAATATCAATCTACATTTGAGTTATAGATATATCACTGCAGAGCACTCACATTTAGAACATAGATAAACATTAGAGTGTAATTTGTATTGCCTCAGAAAATGACAATTCTAATACACAGCAGCAACAAACGCAAAAAAATACAACAGAGTTGCAATAAATGACCAAAAACATGACTGCTTGTGATATCTAAGCCATTTCCTATCTACTACCAAAGGTTTCCTTTGAAGAAGAAGAGCTAAAAGTAAGAGACTGATCATTGCCTTTGTTCCAGCTGTACAGTAAACACACCTAAACACAAACTAGTGAGCACACGAGGGGGCAGTGAGCACACAAATGTCTAGAATGGTATGTAGCTTCATCAGGTGTGGTACCCAGGGAGCAGAGGGTTAGGTGTCATGATCAAAGCACTTCAGTCATATCCTGCCACTTCAGCAGACTGAACCAGCAACCTTCTCTGTTCCAAGGTGCTCTCTGAAGTCTACTGGATAGAAATTTATGATACATCTCTGTACACTCATAAAGCTCTGAACTTCTGCATTTTACTGCTGGGTTGTTGAGCAATACTGTGCTGAATAGAACAAGACACTGACGTACTGTTTGGCAGAAGTTTTAAAATAATCCACTTTTCTTTTACTGCTGTGATGCTCTCAATATTCACCATGTAGTCCACCCATGTCAACATCTTTTGTATTTCAAGTCTTGTCTACTTCAGACATTTCTTAAATTGGCACAGCACCCATGAGGCTCAATTTAGAAACATGAACTTGTCATAGAAGTCACAACTGTCACTTAAGTATTTCTAGGCCGTTCAATAGAAAACAATGAAGTGAGGTAAGTTGGCTCAGCAAGGCACTTACAGCAAAGTCAAAACATGGTGATTAAATACGCTCTCAAATTTGCATTTAAGTAATATTAGCATTCAGAGTTACAAAAAGTATTGGCACACCTGCTCATTCATTGTTTCTTCCAAAATCAAGGGTATTAGAAGGAGTTTATGCAGTGTTTGTTGAAGTAACTGTCTCTACTGTCCAGGGAAGGCTTTCTATTTGATTTTGAAGCATTGCTGTGAGGATTTGATGGCATTCAGCTACAAGAATGTTGGTAAGGGCAGGGTGTTGGATAATCACCACCACCACCTCATCCCCAGCTCATCTCAAAAGTACTGCATTGAGCAGAGAAATAGTTCCACAGCTTGGGGGCTTCATACCCCTCTAGCTCATGCCTGGCATTAGACATGGTAGTTATATATTTATCTGCTCCAGAGAGTCCTATTCTGTTAGCTGTACTTCTCTACAGAGACTAGACAAGTTGTGTGTGTGCATTTACACATCTGTGTCAGCAGTGGGTGCAACTTAAAGTAGCTGAATGCATTTTGTCCACAAACATTTGGACATATAGTGTGTTAGCTTACACACAGTGGTAATGGAGAATTGGTTGCCTCAACACTCAGTGAATAATCATGAGTTGTGAACGAATGAGTGAAGTTTCTTCCCCGAGCAAGAGAAAATAAGTGTCAAATGCCTCACACTTTAAGTATCCTGTCAACAGATGGCAGTAATGACAGCCACCTCAAGACAACATGATGCAAAAGAAGGCAATTGTCAACTTTACCAAATTTACAGAATTCCCTCAACTTTGCTGTCTTGGAGCTGAGGTGGCCAGACAACTTTTTCAACACTGATGTTTACTTTCTTGATATGTATTCAGATGCATGGTTCAATGTCTAAGCCAAACAGATGACAGAAAGAATGACCTTTTAAACGTTTCATACAGCACAGACGTTTTCTGTTTTTGAAAGACATTGTGTAGGGGGCAGTAAGTGCAGCTTTGCCCTGCTACCAGAGGGAGACACAAAGCAATCATAGGCAGTTACTGGCAATGGGGTGACACCTGTGCAGAGCTTTACAAAAGCAGAGCACTCCATGTGCTTTGTGCTCAGTCTGCCATGCTAGAAGCATGTTATCTTACTAGCCAATGCCTTGGCTGAGTCCTTGAGCTTAACCTCTGTTGTTTTCTTGGCTCTCACAGTATAAGCATAGCAGATCTCCAAAATTTAGAATATCATGATAAAGTACATTTGTGTTCATAATTTATTTCAAAAAGCTAAACTCATATTTTGTATTATTACATATGATTGGAATGCACTCATCACAGTTACCATGTGAGAGTTTTCTGCACATATAAATAAGTGAGCAGACCAGTCAGTTGTAGCAGAGTGCAAAACAATCATCATGGCAGTTTGTCAGATGTCCAAAAGTTACTTTGTAGGATGTTCTAGATGAAGATGTACTGAGAATGGACTTCACGTTCACCAAGCGCCTTCCACCGGCATAACAATGGTGCCCACAAGCCATATGTCAGAGGGGAACAACGACTCTAGTGGTACATTGCTAGGGTTGCCATTCGTCTTGTAAAATACGAAATCGTTACATATTTATAAATTGAAAGTATTGAACCGATATGGAACTAATAATAAAATATTAAAAGTTGTGTTCCATACTGAACCAATACGGAACTAATATTAGTATTAACTATAATTGTTGCACGCACACACACACAGAGAGAAGCTACAAGAATACTCTGTCTCTGCATATGACAAAAAATACATAAGTATAAATAAATAAATGCACATATAAAAAACAATAAATAATTACACACAAGTAATTGTACAAACAAAAAATAAACTAATAAATACATTTTGTTACAAAAAAGGACGTATATAAATTTATAAGCGGAATCTATTTCTACATTTCCATGCATAAAAATTATTTGGCTCACTTTTGAAATTCAAAACAGACAACAAAAATTCACTGAAATATGGTCATCAGTATGGAAAGTGTTGGGGGATATGTGATTTTTGTTCTTGCATGATACATGTACTACTGCCTGTATTGTAACCATAACTGACTTATTTTACTTTAGTATGCCCTATTCCTTTATTAAATAATGATCATTTTTTGATATTGTGAAATACGTGACTATGTTGTGGTGAGATACATATATATATAATTCATTTATTTTTTGTTTGTTCTGTTCTTTCTGTAAAATGCAAAACTCTATAAATACTGTATATAATTTAGAAAAAAATAATTCAGTTGTTTTTACATTTCTACATTTATTTCATTTCATTCACTGTTGAATTTACATTATTTTATTACTAGCTTAAGCTAAGCAGCAAAAAAGAAGAAAAAGAAGAAGAAAAGTCTTTCGATTTGGGAACTGTAAGAGGTCTTTCAAGTAAACCAAGTCATAAAAGCCCATCACTAGTGCGAGTCATGACCAATGAAAGCGTTGTCTGCATTGCTAAGATACACCTGAAAATGGTGCATGATTTTAAAAAATAGCATCTACCGAAGGCCATTTTAGTCTGCTTTATAATGTTTCTCTGACAGTGTAAGACCTTTTATTATATAGGTGCAACATTCAAGCTACACCCAACCTGCAACAAAATTCTACCCCCCACCTTCAAACATACACTCCAACCCCCACCCAGCCAGTGGTGTCCCTTATTTCAAAATCTGAAAGGTGGCAACCCTATACATAGCAGTCAGTTAACCTCTATAATAAACACAGGAGCAATGAGGAAAGTGTCAGGGATCATCAATGGTAAATGCTACGGCTAACGAGGAGTAGGAAGACAGCAAGGGTTCCAAAACAAATGTGGTTTTATTAAACAAAACACTGTGGCAATGACACAAACTGTGGCTTGATAATGAAAACTTCACCTTGACATGGATAGAGATCCAGAATGATGGACCAGAAACTACGACACATGGATGGTGTCTTAAGGGCACATAATCAACACAAGGATAGGGAAGGGCTGTGAACTTGAATGAGACACAGGTGCAAATGCTCATACACAACAAGACATGACTGGGGGTGTGGACTAGACTTAGACATGACAGGAGCATATGGCATGAGACAGACAAGCAGGGGGCATGGCCCAAGATGGCGCATCAGGCGTGAAGTTCACAATTAGGTAGGTGGTCATAATCTAATAATTTGAGATTCTGGATTTCTGATTTTCATGAGCGATAAGACTGATCAGCAGTAAAACAAAACAGACCTGAAATGTTACTTTAAATGTAATGAATACAAAATTTGACAGTTTACGTTTTTGAATTAAATAATGAACAACAATGAAATGGACTAAAATACAATTATTTAGTTTAGTATTTTGGTTCTCTCTTTTGTTTCTTTCTCCAGTCATTAACTCCCCCTTCAGTTCAGCACTGTCTCAAGTCAATGGCTCACCCCATCACACACTGCTTTGCTAAGACTTTTTCTCTCCTGGAGGAAAATTCAAGTAACATTGCATCCTTTTATACAAAGGAGGCCATAAGTATGTGGACACATGAACATCACATCTGTATGTGCTTATTAAACATCTAGCTCCAAAGTCATAAACATTAATAAGGAGTTGGTGCCAACTTTGCTGCTAGCAAACAGTTTGTACTCTTCCTCTGGGAAGCTCTTTCAGTAGATTTTGGAACATGGCTGCAAGGATTCACTTCCATTTAGCCACAAGAGCATTAGTGATGTTGAGCTCTGATGTTGAGTGATAAGACCAGGCTTGCAGTTGGAGTTCTAATTAATCCCAACTGTATTCAGTGGGGTTGAGGTCAGGCCTCTGTGCAGGTTCTCCAAGTTGTTCCACACCAAACTCAGCCTGCTATTTCTTTACAGACCTTGTCCATGGGGGCACTGTTAAAGGTGCTTCTCACAAACTGTTGTCAGCAAAGGGCCCAGTCATTAAAAAGGTAGTGCTCTCTTGGTATCTGCAAACTCAAAAATTTGTCCAGAATCAACCATCAAATGTCTTCAGATGTAGTTGCTATTAGCTGCTATTAGCTATTAGTAAAATTAAATAAACTATTTTACTATCATGCTTTAGTTACATTTGGCCCCACACCCATGGTTACTCTTGTTACATTTGACAAGCTTTAAATACCAGAATGTTTTAGTGGAAAAGGAAGAAAATATGACCCATAAAATTTGTATCATAACCTTTTAGGAAAGAGTAGACCAAATCATTTCTTCTATGCATTCCAAACCTACATGCATAATTACATGACCTTAGAGACTTCAGTCAAAAGCCTTAACAAACATTGACCTATGATAAAAATAAAAGAGCAGTAATGTTCTGGGAAAGGTTGTGTGAGTTTTGAGCTTCTGCTCAAAAGCTGCTTTTGCATTGTAGCCAGTAGCCACCTGTATTTCTTCAAAAGCTACTTTTCTTGCAGCTTTTCCAGTACTTTACACTCCAGCTTATGCTTGGCATTGCATATGGTGTGAGCAACTGCTTGACCATGAAAACACAATCCATGAAGCCCCCAACAAACAGTTCTTGTGCTGACATTGCAGCTAAGGACAGATGGTGGTACTTTGTGAGCACTTTCTGTGAGCTTGTGCGGCCTGCCTCTTCACAGCTGAGCTGTTGTTGCTTCTAGACATTTCCACTTTACAATGACAGTTTTTGCAGTTTACTAAAGCAACACTAGCGGAGCTAGTCACTGCAAAAATTAAATTTAAAGAAAGTCAATTTGCCAGTTACCAAACAGAGTGTTTTCAAAAGAGTTTTATAGTCTAGTCATTCATAAAAAATATGGTGAAAAAGTTCAGTCAGAAGTGCTTAACCTGGTTCAAGGAGAAAACTGACTTGCTCAGTGGTAGAAACTCCTCTTTTCAGATGAAAGTAATTTTTCATTTCATTTGAAAATCAAGGTCCTAGAGTCTGGAAGAAGAGTGGAGAGACACAAGATGTCTGAAGTCCAGTGTGAAGTTTCTGCAGTCTGTGATGTTTTGAGGTGTCATGTCATCTGCTGTTGTTGGTCCACTGTGTTTCATTCAAGTCCAAAATCAATGCAGCTCTTTACCAGGAGATTTTAGAGCACTTCATGCTGACAAGCTTTTATGAAAATGTAGATTTCTTTTTCTAACAGGACTCAGAACCTGCCCACAGTGGTAAAAATTTTACCAAATGGTCTGCTGACCATGATATTACTGTGATTTGATTGGCCAGCCTTGTGCGCTATAAGTCATACTTATCAACATTAAAACAAAAGATTTAATATGTCACTCAAAATGTAATAAACAAGAAATATATGAGAGTTTAGCTTTATGGAAGCTACACTTCAAAGATTTGAATTCATTATACGGTCATCAAAAAATGTTAATATTGTGAAATAGTTATTTCTTTTTAAATTTAATTAACAAAAACAATAACTATTTCACAATATTAAATATTTTTGATGACTGTATAATAAATTCAAACTTTTGCAGTGTAGTTTCCATATATAGATGTCATGTACTTTGCCGTGAACAAGCTTTGAGCCTTTAACAATATTTGTGTAGAGGCTGACTGATGTTTTTGTCCAGTCTATCAAAATGACTGTACAATCAGTTTGAAATCCAGCAATTCAACAACTAAACAAATATATAGCTCAGAAATGCACATTATATTTATATGTTGCTTCTCTTGTAAACTGGCTTGTGACTAAGTGAGATGGGAGTTCACAGTACAAATCTACAGTGTTACACATGTGTCAGTTATAAAATATGACTCTTGCCTGTAGGCATAATTGAAAATGACATTTAGGGAGGATGATGGCTTTTTTGATGAGTGAAGTGACAATAGGCCATCCTAAAACTTGCCTGTCTACCTGGTCTGCATTTCTAAATGTCTCTTGATTAAGGACTTGGTCATGACTCATATGCATCCATAACAAGAAAAGCAAACATGTGGCAGTTAGGTAAGCCACTGATAAGTGGTGAAATAATAGCTGCAGTCACGCAAAGCTAACTGAGGTGTTAATAATTATAATCTCTAGAGTTGTCGAAGATAAACAGTATTGTCTGGTCGTAGAGTTTGATGAGTACATTAGTCATGTTTGTGTTTCTCAATACGTGATGTTGCTATGCTGGAGTACCGGCATAATAAAAATGTAATATTTCTCAGGCGTAATGTGATAATCAGTCTGTGTTGTGCAGAGTTTATTAGATTGAATGTATGAGTATCTGTAAACAAAGCCATTACAGCAAATGATGTATTTCCAGTGCAAGTTTCAGCATGTTTACAGATATGTATTAATGATCTAAACCATCCCATTACTCTAAAATAAAATTACGTGATACATTCAGAAAATGCATAGCCACTGTCTGCTGCCCACGTTAGCAAAATTGTTTTCCACACCTGAGTTTTTTTCTCCTAAAGGAGCCTGCTCCTGCAGCTTTATGCTGCATAATTGGACCCATCAACACAGCACTCTGTTCTCCAGACATCATCAGCCGGCCCCCATCCTATCACCCACCGACTGCTGCTCACCAACACAGCAGTTTGACTCAGGCTATTAGAGTCCAGGGAGTAATAGGCTCAAGTCTGCAATTTACAGAAACGTGCCACAGGCACAGTGAAGGACACCAAAGAGAAATCAAAGCAAAGAAGTTGTACAGATGTCTGATCCAGGAAGTGATGAAAATCTTTCAAAGTCAGAGACACTGTGTATCTCTCTATCATGGTCACGATCAGTTTCTTTTCTAGCCAGATACCATGTTCTAAAATTGGACTTCCTGCAATGTTGAAAATATTTTTAAAAATCCGAGTCTTCCTTAACTCTTTATTGCAGTCTTCTGCAGAATAATACAATTAACATATAATATTCTTATTATAGGTTTAAAATATAATCGAAAATTTGTAGTGGTTCTGGAGTACATATTTTAGAATTTCCCTCACCCAACACAACTAATTCAACTCAACAGCTACAGTGACACAAACACACAATTACAATGTTATGAAAGAGTTCATTGTTCGTTGTTTAGACTTTAATTCAAATTGATAAAGTGTCATATTTTATTTTCATTACATGTAAAGTGACATTTCAAGCCTTTTTGTTTTACTGTTGATCAGTATGACTCAAAATGAAATATTCTAATAATCTAAAAATAAGTTCTGATTTCTGAGTTTGAGTAAATTATCATTCAAAATTTATCAACATCAAAGCACAAAAAGACTTAAAATATTAAAGCTTTTCATAAGTGTTGGAAGCAGGACTAAAACCAATGAATAATGAGTCAGCACCTGTAAAAACATTAGAACAATTTACAGTACAATATTGACTAAATACTGACAAAAAAACAGTGAGTTAAACACATCAGCCTCTAACTTAGCCGCACAATATAGTAACAGGATAACTTTGCTGTCAGTAATGTGTGCACATTTCCATAAAACGTGGTCCAAACAGTGTACACTTGAAATGTCATCCCCTATCCAATAGCTAAGATACAAGATAAGACCCACACTGCTGTTGAAGAATGTTGATAGCTGTACTTTACAGGCTGCATTTGGATGTTGCTTTAACAAATTCCATTTATTTGAAGCGTGTACACATCAACCTGACACAGAAGCAAACCAACTGGTCTTGTCATCTCTGCATAAGGAAGTGTTACTTTGTGCCAGGAACAGTTTTGCATTGCACTCATGCCAGGGTCTGTCTCAAAAGTCCCCAAACTTTGGAATTTTATTTGTCTGCTGCGAATGTGAACTGTATGTAACACACACACACACACACACACACGCACACACACACACGCACACATACACACATACATACGTACATACATACGTACATGTATGTGATTACATCAGTAAAAATGTGTACATTCTCACACCATACAGGTGTAAATGAGTTTAAAACTGTCAGTATAATAAATGAAGAATTAACAAGTTAGCAGATGTCCTTTGAGCTTGATACTTGTTTTAAATGTAAGAGTGGTTCAGAAACAACGGCCTCTTTTTTCTGTGGGGAAGATTCACGCCTGCTGGATTTTCTCTTTGCTCTCAATTTCCACACTACCACAACCACAATCAGCACCAGTATCAGTACAGCTCCAACAACCCCTCCAATCACTGGAAGTATATTAAACTCAGGTTCAGGCTCAGACTCAGGTTCAGGCTCAGGCTCAGGTTCAGGCTCAGGCTCAGGTTCAGGTTCAGGCTCAGATTGAAACACACGATTATTTTTGTTGGTAGGTGATGAACTGATCTTAGACTGGATCTTGAGATGGACCACTCGCTTAAAGTCACACTCATCTGTATTTTCTTTCTCGTTCATCCATTTGTAATCATCACTGTTGTCATCTTCTTCTTCGTCACCTTTGGAGAGCTCATCGTCATCATCACTGTAGTCACCTGTGATGTCAAGAAGGACCAAACACCAGTATGTTCCGCTGTCCTCCACAGTTAGATCAGTGATTGTGAGAGATGTGCCTTCTTCATCATGCATTCTGTTTTTTATATCTTCAGGCGTTTGTAGAATTGGGTCTCCAGAGTCATAAATGAGTTGTTCTTTCTCAGAGCCTCTCTGTCGATACCACTGAATGTTAGCAGACTCTGTAAATGATATACAATTCAGGGTAGCTTTACTTCCCGAAACCAATTGAATCTCATCTGACTCCAGCTGTGAGCAAACTGAAATGAAATATTCTTCTAAAGGTGAAGTAGAGGAGCATGTATATTCTCCAGAGTGGTTGTATGTGATAGAGACAATGACCAGTGAATAATCACCTGTCTCCTCATTGTGTGCCATGTAGATTTCTCTGCCCGGTGAACTGGTAGAGTTAACTACTCCAAAAGGTGTTTCCCAGTATATCTCTCTGTTGGTCGGATATGCTGTTGAACATGAGAGAACAACCTTCTCTCCCACACCATAAAAAACAGACTGGATCTCAAGATCACTGCTGTCTGGCAGCTGTAAGTTTTGAAAGCCCTTGCACTGCTCTCCATCCATGACTAGGCACAAGAAATTGCTGGTGTTTTTCAAAACATCCATTGAAATGTGGAGAGAAGAACCTTTATTTTGCACTTGAAGGAGATGTTTTAGTTCCTCTTGTAGAGGCTCCAGAGACATCTTGGTATCTAAAAACAAGGATGTTCTGTACCCACTCTTATTCTCCCTGAACCATTTGATGGTCTCCATTTTTTCTCCAGAATAGTTGACATTACACGCCAAATCTGCATCTTCATCTGATTCCCAGCCAATGTTCTGAGAATTGACCTCCTCATCGCACACATACAGGTAGTATTTATGATGTTTAACAAGTGTATGTTTAAGCCAGCACTCTCTCATATAGATGCCTGAGTCAGAGTGTGTGAGATTGCTAACTTGCATTCCAAGCAGTGCATGGAGTTCGTTGGTAGGTTTGACCCGGCCGCTGTAAACCTCAGGAATCATGACTCTGGTGTTGGAGGAGTTTCCCAATAGTTGCTTCCCATTCTCATATACTTTGTACACGACAATGTAGTCCATTCCAAAGCAATAGCCCAACTCCATTTCATCTCCTGCTACTCTGAACATGGGCTCCAGGTCCTCTTCAGCCAGAGCCTTAGCCAGCAGCAAAACCAGTAATAATCCAAAGTTAGTCATCCTGTGCTGTGCTAACTGTCCATGAGACTGTAACGATCTCTGAAGCTGAAATTCTTCCTCTAGCCTGACACCCAGACAACTGAGTAACCTGTTCTTGGCGTTTGGCATTAAGATACGCCCATGTTAGGATGTGCTTCTTGCCTAATTTGGGTTGCACTTTCTCTTTAACTTTCCCCTGCTCTCATGATCTTGATAAGTAATTCAAGACATCTGAAACTCATTTTTCTTCCACACTAAGACTCTGCCCTTCAGCTGACTTTGAATTGATCTTTATATTTCATCAATAACTTTATGACACTGAACTTTATATTTCATAAATAAAAGAAAAAGCAGTTTCAGAGTCAATGTGTGGTTAGACAGGTTCTTGATGTTGTTGGTTGTTACAGTTCTCGACGTGTATGTGTGTGTGTGTGTGTGTGTGTGTGTGTGTGTGTGTGCGTGCAAGTGACAGATGCCAAAAGTAAGTTTGCACAAGTGGAAAGTACACAACTGCATACCCATGACATCCCACAGTGTGTGAAAATAGTGATAAGCACTGGTTGTTTGTATCCATTTCACTCCCTAGAGAAGTGAACGAGAGACAAAAAAGGTCAGAGAACAGCCCATATATCTGTCATGCACTTGCAGGCATTCAGGCTAACTCTTCTGTGGCAGCTAGCACAGGAGGTCTGATTTTCTTTGCTATTGCAACATTGCATTTTTCACTCATATTTGTGGTTTAGTAAAACATTCACTAGTCTCTGTGGAACTGTGTTGCTAGACACAACTCAATGTTTTGTTGTGGAGAATACATGAAAGCTGTCAAATTAATCTAACTACATTGAGAATGATTTAGTTTCTTATCCAAACATGCAGATATGAGTTTGAACTCTCTTGTGCATTCATTGCAAAGGATAAACCACTGACTTATTTTATTTTTCAAGTCAAATATATCGAGATTTTTGTTATTATTATACTATAATTCATTTTTTAAAGGGGGCGGGGGTGAGGGTGGGAGGTATGGGTCTTTGAAGTCTATGCTAAATAGTGATCATGTGATCTGCATTACTTGTGTTCTCACATACAAGTAAGCAATTAATCTATGGAACATAATTGCTGCTCAAACTGTCAATGAATACAAATCTGCACAATTCATAATTACATAATACACAGTCATATTAGAATATTATGACATCAGGGTTTGCTTCATGAATAAATAAATGAGCACAACAGTGTAAAATTAGCATCATTGACAAATTTGACTGATGTCCAAAAGGGCGTGATAATAGGTACCAGGTGAAGGGTGGTAGCATCTCAAAAACCACTAACTCTGTGGAATGTTCTAGAGCGGCTGTATTACAGATGTACCAAGAATGGATGCTGAGTTCCTCTCAATTGCATAAAACGACTCCAGTGAGTGGTACAGAGCAATCACTTAACCTCTATAATGAACACAGGAGCAATGAGGCAAATGTGAAGCAGGCACATAGCTAAGGTGGTCAAAATATTTTGATATGACTGTATATATCATTACCTCCATTCCAAATGACTCTAGTACTTATTCTCCAAAAAAGACATATAACTTATCCTTCTCAACATGCACTCTCATTCTGCGTGTACACCTGATTTCTTTCTTCTGCTTAATATAAAGCAAATGTTCACAGAGCTGCCAGATTGGACGCAGAGACTGCCAAGGGTGGGCTGTGGGAACAGCTTGAGGATGCATCATGATCCAGCATTGTGATTAAACTCCCACTGTGACTCACTCTCCTCCACTATTCAAACTAATTGTACTTTGTGTTGATTATGGTGCTTACGGTCCCCAGTGCCATTTTAGGAAAGTGTGCTGTTCTGGACCACAGCCTGAATATTTTGGACTGACATTTTTCTCAAACACTGTCAAAGATGTGGGAAACGAGAAGTTCATCAAAGGAGCTCATTTACTTTGAGTTTCAGCCTGAAAACCATTAACCAATAAGTTATCTATTAGATGCTGACTGTATAGGTCTACTGACGATTATTTGTAATGATTAACTTCAAAGTTGTGGCTTCTGCACAGGCAGAAATAAGCGTAGTTCAGCTCCTATCCTGAAGGGGGCGGTGTTACACTCTGACTCGTGGCGGTTACATTAATAAGACGGTGTGGAAAAAGCAGAGTGTTGTTTTGACCGCTGCTTTAATGTGAGGTATGGAGGCTTTTACATTTTTTTCTTAAAACTTGTGTGTAAACTTCAGTTTTACATCGACGGACAGACTCTTCGTCATGAAAATCAGACGTTGTTATACAGTTTTTCTTCTTTCCAAAAAGCAGTTAGCCTCTGACTCCCAAAACAGTGTTTATATCAGTGACTTTGTTGTGCACTGTAAAAAATAATTAGTTGACTCAGCTTAAAGTCATATTTTGCTTTGACACAGTTATGTTGTAAAGACATGACATGTTAAGTTTAAGTTATATGACCTGAGTCAAATCAAAAAGATGATTTGACTAAGTTGTTGAGTGAACAAATAATTTTTTACAGTTTGTATTTACCTCATTTTCCCTGACTGACCTGTGCTAGTGCTGATCTAAATACTGGCCACTCACTATCATGTCATTACTGTAAAAAGTTAAGTTAAACTTAGTCCATTCATGATAAAATACTTAATATTACACTTTATATTTTTTTATTAAAATATAGAAAAGGCAGCTGATTTTAAAACATTTAATAGACTAGTGCATCTCCAGGAATTAAGATTATTGTGAATACCTTCATTTGTTTTCATAATTTAATCCATAAAGAGAAACTGGCATATATTTTATATGCATTACATGTAGAGTGGCATTTCAAGCCTTTACTCTCTGAATGTTGATACTGTTTGAATAATAATTTACTGTCATACTGGTCAACATTTTTTAAAGGTTTTTAATATCACTTTATGTGTTAGGAATAAAAAATACCACATATTACCTTTTTGAATTAAATTATGAACACAAATTAACTTTTTTATAATATTCTCGTTTTGGATGTAGCACTGTACACAGATAATGTGATATAATAATTACACAAATCTAACTATTTGTAATAAATTTGTAATTACTTCTCATGTGAAACTTGTTCTCAGTAATCCTCAAAATTGCTTCTTTATACATGCATTACTATATTTTAGTGGTATATACACTACCGGTCAAATGTTTTGGAACAACACATTTTTTCCAGTATTTTATTGAAAATTATTCCATTTAAATGTCTCATTGATCTCTGAAACGAAAGTATAGGAATTAAATAAGAACTCATGTAATTTATTTATAAACCAAAACATATCTAAACTGTGGTCTCATCAAAGTGGCACCTTTGTCAGATATAACAGCTGAACACATTCATGACATTCTTTCTACAGTAGACATCAAATATTCTTCAGACAGTTCTTCACAAATCTGCTGCAGACGTTCACATAAATGTTGGCACTTGTAGGTTTGCTTTGCTTTTCACTTCATCACAAATCAGCTGGATGGGGTTTAAGTCTGTAAACTGTGCTGCCACTCCATTTTTTCAAGCTGACCATCTTGTTCTTTTTTCCTGATGTAGTTCTGGCAGAGCTTGGACTTATATTTTGGGTCATTATCTTGCTATAGGATGAACCCCTGAACAACTAAAACTGTTCTAAAATTTTTGACCACTATAGTATGTTCAAATGTTTGTAAACCTGCTCAACCAACATGTTTTCTCAAATCAAAGGCATTAATAGAATTTGTTCCCTTTTGCTGGAGCACATTTTAGAACAATGCTGTTAAGGTTTGATTGTATTCAGCCATGAAGGCATTAGTAAAGTCCAATACTGATATGAATCAGATGTCGGAAAATTAACTCTGGATTACAATAGCCACTCCAGCTCATCCCAAAGGTCCATCCCTCCAGAGAACAGTTCCACTACTACACAGCCCAGTGTTGGGGGGCTTTAAACCTCTAGCTGAGGCATAGTGACCTCCATTGCATTAGTAATGCTTTTCTGTGGAGATAATACAAGTTGTGTGTGAATTCGCTATTTAGAAAAAAACATCCATATACCTTTGGAGTTACAGAGTAGTTATTTTGTAAATTACAACTGCTAAAAATGTTTACATTCCCCTCAGGTAGACAGCTGTGACATGTCCAACCATGTTACACTCACTGATGGTGTCCCTCCGCAAGCAGCCCCAACCACTTTTCTGGCTCTTCAGCAGATACTGCTCCTTCAACCAGACTGAAAACAGATTCACTGTAGATGCTCTCTATAATCTGTCAGTCGACATCTCTAAGATTCGGAAACTGAAGTCATGGGTGTTGCACCAGAGCCCTGCTTATGTAATGGAGGCAGCAACTCTGTTGAGAGACATGGGAGCCAATGGGCTGGTCATCACTCGAGTGTTGGAACTCCACCCTGAGGCTATCCTCTGCAGACCAGAGCATTTGAAGGCACAGAAAGAGCTGTGGATGTTGGTGTGTGCTAATCAGAGGGATCTATTAGGAATCATTGAAAAGTTCCCTGCCTCTTTTTTTACCTCACCTTGCTATCTTGATAACCAGAGGGCCAATGTCATGTTTTTCCAAAGCCTGGGCCTTAACAAACGTATTGTTGCTAAACTGATGGCCAGTGTTCCACAGAACTTCAGCAGACCTGTGGAGCAGAATGAGATGATGATTCAGAATCTCCAGAAGACTTATCTGAAGCTAGGAGGGAATGAAATTAGCATGAAGGTCTGGCTGCAGAAGCTGCTCAGTCAGAACCCATATGTGCTCCTGAAGCCTCCAGAAGTCTTAGAGAATAACCTTAAGTTTCTGCAAGGCTGGGGCTTCTCTAACACTGAGCTTCTTCAGCTGCTTTCCAAACTAAAAGGCTTTGTCACGGAGCTCCAGCCCGAGTCGATGGGCCTCACTTTGTGTTACTCCCAGGAAATGATGGGCTGCACAGATAGTGAGCTTCGTCAGATTGTGCTTAAGTGCCCAGCCCTGCTCTACTACTCTGTGACCATCTTGGCAGACATATTTAAAGGCCTTGTCAGTAATGGAATCAGCCTGCAGCAGATCATGGAGACACCCACAGTCCTGGAACTGACCACACAGATTGTTCAATATCGCATTGAGAAACTGCTCTCTTATGGGTATGATATTAGGATAGGCAGTCTGGAAATCCTCAATGGCACCAAGAAGGACTTTGAGATGAACTACGGGAAACTGCGTCAGAGGCAAGAGAGGCCACATTTTAACCCTGTAGCCCCTCTCAGGACTGACAAGTGAGGATGCCTATTGTAAAAATGTACTGCCTCGCTCCGCACTGTAAAGCGTGTCTCTTTTAATTTAAATCTGATCTATTTATTTTCTTGCATGTGGTGCTGAAATTGTTTATTACATTGTGGGTAATTCATGTTGTGACATCTGTGTGTTTAAAGGAATGGTTCTGCAAAACAACCTAAACAAACAGCATTTTCTATTTACCCGAAATGTAGTTAATCAGCCAAGACACCTTTACAGTTGTCACACTCTGCCTCCTCATTCTCATCAGCTGTTCCTTGTCACTTATCTTTGATTACCTGTCCTTATAAGCCCTGTTTGTCTCCCAGTTACCTGCTGTTCTCTGAATGTTTATTTCCTCGTCGACATGACGTCTTATTATTACGCTCAGTCTGTTTATTATTTTGTTTATGTTTCTGTGGGATTTTTAAAACTTTAGTTTCATTTCGTACTTTGCACGTGTGTCCACATTTTCATTCATCTCATTCAAGTCATGCTTGTCAGCAGTATCCTTCTTTATTTTTGCTAACATTCAAACTCAATAGTGACCCAAACAGCTCTGTGGTTTTTGTAAAAATACATCAGCATTCTCAGCTGGCTCAAAGGCATCCACATCTTAATTAAGGCACAGAGTGGTCAATGTTTTAGTTCAATATTGTTTCATATGACTTACAGAAAAAACTCAACATGTAGAGGGAAGCTGTGGCAGCAACAGAGCTGCTATTTACAGCCCTCTCTCAAATAAGATCAGATATTTATGCATTTACTATATTTTTTCACAGTCAAAAACACTGATCCTAGATCAGCACTTCTAGTCTTGAAGTGAATTGTGAATAGCAGCCACATGGCGACACATTTGAGTTTTTAACATTTATAGCTCATCAGCATGTCATACTCTGTCCTCAACCTTAATTAAGATCTGGATGCTGTTTGAGTGGATTAAGATGAGTTTGAAGGATGTATTGTTAATGGAAATGACTGGGTTATTTGGGTGACTATTAATTTGTAGTGTTTGTTAGCATTGTTAGCCTAAAAGCTTCAGTTGTAAACTAAAGAAGCAAAATGAAGACTCAGGCTGATCAGCTACATCTGGAGTAAACGGGCAATGACTTTCACTTTTGAGAGACTTGATGTTATTACTCATATCACTGAGCAGTGTTTATGTCCAAAGATTTTGTCACAGTGACTGTGACGTCTTCTTTACAGACTTATGTAGCTTTCAAGTCTTCCATAACTCTTATCAAGCTTCGTGATGTGAACAGGACAGGTGTGAGGAGAGTGACTCCTGACACTGTGTGTTCAAAATCAGTAAACATACCTTATAAAGCTTAAAGTTATTTTAGAGTACAGTTACATGTCAAAAATTTAGAATATTGTGAAGTTCATTTTTGTCCATAATTTAATTTTAAAAAGGTAAACTGTCATTTTATTTTCATTACATGTAAAAAGACATTTCAAGCTTTTGTTTTAATTTTGAGCAGTGTATGTTAACTCATGAAAATTAGAAATCTATCTTAAATCATTAGAATATTTAATTTTATGTTATATGAATTACTATTAAACCAGTATTCAAACAATTCAATTTCCATAGATTTCTCAGGCTACAACTGCTGCATTCCTAATATCAAGCCACTTCTGAACCAATGCCACAAGCATCTTACGTGAGTTAAGTAGACTAGCACAGGCCTCCTGATGCCTTGTGAAGTTAAGCTCTGCCTTTTTTTGAACTGCTGCTGATACATGTCCGCCAGGCAGCGAATGTGCTCTGAGGAAAGCGCAGGATCCCCAGTTCTGATGGACCGCTTGGCAGATGCCTGAGCCAGCTGACATTACTTAGTAGTAATGGGAGAGAACACGGCTGTCTGGGGCCCCGGCTGCCGATATCAAACAACATGATCAGGATTTGAATTCGTGATCTTCTGATCATAGTAACAGTGCTTTAGTTTGCTGAGCCACTCAGGGTCCTGGTCTACTGTGTTTTATCAAGTCCAAAGTCAACACAACCATGTACCAGGAGATTTAAGAGCACTTGATGCTTTCATCTGCTAACAAGCTTTATGGAGATGCTGATGTGCTCAGCACCAGGCCACAGTGACAAAACCAGTTCCAGTAGTTTGCTGACCGTAATATTACTGGCCAGTCAACTCATGAGCTATAAGTCATACTGATCACCATAAAAGGCTTGAAATATGATGCTTTATGTCTAATGGATATAAAATATGACAGTTTACCAAGTCTATTACATACATTTTTGATGTATGAATGTTTGAATGTGGTCACTTTGCAATTTTAAAATACAAGTCCTCAAACATTGTTAATCAGACTTCATGATTTAATGTTTCATGTTGATGGCTGGTCATTTGGTGCACTTTATAATGCTGTTAACTTGCTAATGTCCATATTAGAATATTACTATTTATTTTGTTGTATATGTTCTCTGAGTTTACCTGAACACAAATCTGAAGACTGGGTTTTTTGTGTTTAAAGAACAAAAACAAAAAGTGAATTAAGACTAATGATTTGCAGCAAAATAATAAACTATATTTTATTTTATTGAAATTACATGTAATTAAAACAATAAAAGTCTCATTTAATGTTCATTATGGCTGGCTGAAATAGCTGTATTATTATTTTATTATAACAAAATTTAGACCAGTCAGTTCTGTGTAATTTTGCCTAATCATACAAAATTTATTTATTGGACATGTTGGGTGAGATTCAATAGGGTAACTTTATATTTTCTTTATTTAAATCAATAACTTTGATTGTTTTTGTTGTACCGTTAACCAGTATTTAAGCCTGTCCTGTTCTTGCAGACCAACAAGTAAAAAGATTGTATATAAATCTTGTAACCGATGGCATTTATCTACCTGCCAATTGGCAAGAAAATTGCTCATCTTGTATATTTCTTCTTTACTCATGTCTTAGCCTATTGTCCTGCACGCTTTGTCCTCTTTTTCTCTGTCCGTGCTAGCTGAGTGTCTCTGGCCCCTGCCTGCTGTCTCCTTCCTGCTAATGACACTGTGAGTTATACCCAAAAGCATAGGAGGTTAATAAGAGGGGTTATAAATAGTTCTTTTTCATTTAAAACGTGACACTGGGTATTATTAGCTAGTGTTATACATTGGTTTTATGGGGCATAATTCAAGGAAAATATGAAAATAGATGACACATGCAATTAAAACCTCTCATTTCCTGCTCTGGCCCCAGTATGGTGGGATATTAAAGTGGTAAATATTCCATGGTCATGCAGATGAGGCTGAACTGATGTGAGCTCTGAGAGGAGCCCTCTGCATCTCCCATCTCCCCTCCCCTATTCATCTGCAAGGTCCTAATCATAAGGGCTGTAGAGGTTATTCATGTCCTTTGGGAATTATTGCAGAACATTAAAGAAGGAAAACAAAGTGTTGAAAAAATGGAGTGTTGTTTTTTGAAAAATGATTGAAACTCTTCCTGAAAACTATTTGGTGTTCCCGTGAGGTAGTAGACAGTATTAAAAAGTATAGATTTTTTTCCCTTTTACACAATAAAAGTGACATAAAACCACAAGAGTGACTCGAGACAAAAGTCATGGGGAGCGGGCAAGGTTCACTGTAATTCTTTAACCCTTCTTTATCCCTAACCCAACATATGTTATATATTCATGCAGTAATGATTTCAAGCCTTCTTTAAAACCAAGAATAGTAGTTTACTCAAACAAGAAGTTAAATTTGAGATTCTGGTTTTCTGATTCATGATTTTACCTTTTGAATTTTTAAAAAGGTTTTCCACAGTATTTTATTTTTATTTTTTGACGTACGACTAACATGACATGCAAAAGTTTAGGCACCTCTGGTCAAAATTACACTAAATGTTAGTTTTGAATAGAGTTTAGAACTATGCAGCTGCCTAGATTTCTGAAAATTAAAATAAATTGATGCACATAAAGCAGGACAGGCTATAAAAAGATAGTAAAGCATTTTCAGGAAGCCATTTGCAATAATACATTGTATTTAACAGGATAAGTGGTCAAGTTAAGGTCTGGAAGATTAACACTTTCAAAGAGAACTTATCAAAGGATTTCTAAAAAAAAGCAAATCAGGACCCCCAGTTGACTGCAAAAGACCTTCAAAAAGAATTCAGCAGACTGTGAAGTAGAGATGGAACGATCGATCGGCTATGTATCGGTATCGGCCGATTTTTAATCAAAATATGCGATCGGCGATTGGCCGATATCCTTTGAAATTTAGCCGATCTCAAGATTTCTGTATTTCCAGCTAGCGTTTCATCAAGGAAGAGGAGCCCTCCACGAACCCGTCCTGTCAGGTCCCTGCAGTTCCTAGCTGAACCGCTAGAGGGAAATACATACCCTTTTTTCGAAAAACAGACTTAAACAGCAGAACTCGCGAGTGGCTAAAGAACCTGGTTACGGTGTTCAGCTGCATGTGCGGATATACAGAATGTCGTCAGTCTGTCAGTTTTTTACCTTGTGTGAAAAAAACATATTCAAGGCAATTTGTTAAATTTGTAAAGTCGACGTCCCCGAGGAGGAACCAAGACAAAGACATTTAATACTACTAATCTGATACAACACTTAAGAGTACACCACGCAGCTGAATACAGTGAGTATCAGCAAACAGCAGAGCTAGCACAGATAACTAGCTTACTTTTTTTTCGTTAATAATAATAATAATAATAATAATAATAATTATTATTATTATTATTATTATTCAAGATCTATACTGAATGGTTCCAGCTTTCGTTTTAAAGCAAAGGTCTATGTTTAATAGGTGCACTTTGACTTTGATAATCTATTATTTTTTTGTTTGATAATCATTAATGCAGGGTTAATGATTAGAATTGCAGTATTGTCTGTATTTGTTTAATTTACCATTTTTAAAATAAAGGTCTAGCTTTAATGATTTTAGTATTGACCTTTTAATTTACTTTAATTTAAATTTGGTTTTAAAATAATTCTACATTTAATGGTTGCAGTTTTTTCGTTGTAAAATAACCCAGGATCTGCGTTTAATGGCTGAAATTTTGCCTGTATTTATTTAATTTACAGTATTTTTCGTGTTAAATGTATTAATAATTAAGTTTAATGACTGCAATATTGGCTGGAAACTCTGGAAGCAAATTCTGGAAACAAACATCACATGGTGTGTAAAAATGGTAAAGATGAAAAGAACATGGCTTCTACAAGAGAATAATGATCCTAAATATACATTTAAATCTATGAAGGACTACTTAAAGAGCCATGGACTTTAGTCCCCTAACCTAAACATTATCAAAAATCTGTGGATAGGCCTCAGAAGAGCAGTGCATACAAGATGGTCAACACATGGGTGAAAATTCCTCAAACGAACTCAAAGTCTTATGCCTGCTTACACAAGCTGTAGTACTTGGCAAACGGAATGTTGATACAGTACTGACCATGCAGGGTACCCAAACTTTTGCTTCTGGCCTTTTTTCTTTTCACATAATGAAAATGTTGCCCAAAGATGCCACTTTAGTTTGTCTCCATAGAAATGCACTGCCAATAGAATAAGATAGTCTAGAGCAGCTGTACCTCATTTAGAGGAGTGTAAAGCCCCAAGCACTTCAGCTGTATCCAATACATTTGAGATGAGCTGGAGAGGTATTTGTGAGCCAGAACTAATCATCTAACCTCAGTAGCAGACCTCACTAATGCCGTCATGGCTGAATACAATCAGCAATGATCCTCATAGCAAGGTTCCAACATTGAGTGTAAATCATTGTCATAACACTTAGAGGCTGTTAACTGCAGCAAAGGGGGCATTAAAAATCTATATGACTGTGTTTGATGTGAGAAGTAGCATTGTATGAGTAGGTGTCTACAAACTTAAGGCCAGTTTCACAGACCTAGATTAAGTCTAAGCCTAGACTGAAAATCACTTCCAATCGTGATTCATAATTGGCACTGCAATTTAGTCCAACACTTGACTTAATATGTGTCTAGGAAACTGGCCAATAGTGCATTAGGTGCTGACTTGGTTGAGGTGCTGTAGTTAAGCTTGACTGATGTCTCCATCTAGTGGAAAAATCCTGCCCTCATGACAGAATCGCATTTAGTAGTGATGCAGTATAATGTGAATGGGCACTATTCAAATTTTTCTTTTCACGATGGAAAAGCAAGATGGTGTATTTTGATTGTGCCTGACATGCTTTACACCATCTGTGCTATTGATGTGGTGTTTCTGATTGTGTCAAACACATGACATCAAATACTCATGTACCAATATACCATATTACAATATATAGCAAGCGATGGATTGGTGCCCAGTCCTGGGTTTAGCTAAGATAATGTCCTGCCCTGCACCCAGTGAAAGGGTGGAGGACTCACCATGACCCTGACCAGGATTAAGCGAATAAAATCTGAAGGTCAGCATGTACATTTTCAGTATAATACACATTCACTTACAACTAATCAATGCATGTTATGAGTAAAGGTCAGTGAGTCAATAGTAATATATAACTTTTATTTTAAAGTCAATAAATGTTTGAACGGGAGGAAATATGTAGTTCCACTGCCTTCACACAGCAGGTGGTGTACTAACACAGTTCATGTATTCTGGATGCAGGATGGGAGGACTCCCACCATCTTTGTCCCTCTGCTGGTCCCATTTATCTTTGTTGTGTAACCATGGTGACGTGTTGGGATGAGTAACAGTGGGTCTGGTGAGTGGTCACAAACTGTTGTAGCTTTCATTGTGAGAGATGACACGCTCATCATTGGCTCTCACTCCTGTTCGCCCATCTGCTGCATGCAGTTATAGGCGATTATAGTTATAGTGATTTGTTATGCAATAAATCTACTTCTCAAACTTAGAGCAAGGCCAGAAATCAAGATAAGACCTCATACACGAATCAGCCACAACATTAATACCACTCATTTATGATTCTCATTCTTCACAAGCAGCAAGGCTTGTGGTGTGCTACCAGGCAGCATTGATCAGTACCTACTGACAGTAGCCTTCAAGTTTCCCAGATTTTAATTCCTTCAATCATCTGTGATATGTGCTGGAACAATAAGTCGGATCTGTGGTGGCTCCACCTCACACTTGCAGGATTTAAAAGATCTTCTTAATGTCTTGGTACCAGATACAACTGAACACCTTTAGAGTGTTGTAGAGTACATGACTGGGTGGGTCAGAGCTGTTTTGGTGGCACATGGAGGACCATCAGCATATTAACCATATTAGCAAATTACAGTCTGCTTTTGCTGTTGTAAGAAGACTAGAAATGATCTATGGTAGTGTTGAATGTGCCTCTGTCCTGCAACGTGAGCTGTTGACACTTCTGGGAGAACTTACAATTAACAATATTAGTTAGAAAAATACAAAAATAGATGCAATTAAAAAAAGTACAACATTGCATATAACATCCCCCTGAGTTATTAACTGTTTTGTACACACAGTAAAAAAGCCCCGTTATCTTCTTGGTGGTGCTTCTTGGTCAACACTCCTTCTTAAATACTTGAAACTTAAATTTTATGCCATTTTCCTCTTGAACCTCATCTGGAACACCAGGAAATCTGTTTAAAATTAGAAATAAAGACTGGGTTCAGAAAGGGCTAAGAAACTTCAGGCATGTCATTAACTGCACCATTATTACATAAGTCTTTGTGGTGAAGCAGCTCCAAAAAAATCTCAAAACATCCATGAATAGTTGAACTGGAGTTTTTTTTTTTTAATTCCAAGCTGAATTCTGTTTCAGCGGTGATAGAAATGTGAATGTCTACAGTGCAAATGCAACCATTACTATCTAAAATGTCCAGTGAGTTTTATATGTTATGTTCATAACTGTAAAATAGTGTTAATCTGAAATATGTTTTCCTTGGTTACTATGCTGATTTTCTATTCTCTGTGTTCCTGAACAGGTTTTAAACATATGTTTTGAGCCAAAACTGTAAGAGGCCAGCATGAGCCTCACTTGCCAGCTCAGCTTCCCTCCGTCACAAAAAAGAGCCAGTGGCCCACCTGTGATCATGGAACATCCCACACTTGTGTGTGGTAACGCACCTGATCACAAGCGAGTACACCTGCTGTCTCCCTTATTTAAGTAAGGTCTTCATACTGTATTTCCCAGACAGAATTTTCAAGGTTACAGACACCAGAGTTTTACTCGCTGTGTGTGCCTCTCGGTCTCCCTTGAGGCTTTAATCACCCCCTCTCTCCCGAGGAGCCTGCGTTATCTCTCTCTCTCTCGGGTCTTAGTGTTTTTTTTCTCACTGTTTTGGGTTTATACTCCGTTTTAGAGCACTGATGTGGTCCGCTCAGCAGCCGTTGTTTTGTACACTCAGTCTCAGGGTCTCTAAAATATTTGTTTTAGCTCCTGTTTTCAGATGGTAGCTCCTTTAGTGTGACATAGTGTAGCTTTTCTCAATGCTTTTATTTGGTGTATCTTGAGCCTTTATTTCCTTTTGAAGCTCTTTAGCTTCTGTCTGCTCTGCACTTGGTTCTAGTTATCTGCTACAGATATGGTCCCATTACAAAAACTTTACCTTAAAACTGTTGTGATGCAATTAAACATCAGGCAGTGTATTCATATCTACTTAATGTGATAACTTTTAAAAGTAGTTTTTAGGTATAGTGAATGCTTCAGATGTGTGTTTTTTATCATCAAATCACTGGAAATGACTTTACACATTAATTATGCAGAAAGTCTGGAATATAGTTGAGCTTTCCCCTTTAAACAGAGATGCAAACATTTTCTGTGAAAAAAGAGATTTCCTACCCGTGTTGTTTCTTGTAAATATTCTGGTCAAAATTTGGGAAGAAAACATCACAGTCAAAGTCAGCCATGATGTCTGTGAGGTAGATGAGATCACACCATGGATGCTCCATAGCTTCCTGTTAGGAATTAAGCATTCTTATGGGCATTTGCTCTGTTTTGTGTTGACGGATTTTATCCATCATGATGTCATTATAGAAAAAATTGTAGATAGTAAGCAGATTAATGATTGAATGAAAGACAAAGGAAATGATTGACTTTGCATATTTGCATATTTTTTGGAGATTATAATTACAAGACATGACCTGACATTGTTCAGAAAAAACAGCACCTGACACTGCCGTACACAGATCTGATAATCATCAGTACTCAATGTGCATTCATTAAAAACAATTCATTCAACAATACAAAAAAAAAAACTAGCTTTAAAATTGTGGTTTTAATTCTCACCCTATACACTTCAGTACCCCCTATGACCCAGATGGTCTCGATTAGATCATTGAGGGGAGGCATGGAGGCCAAGCGGATCATCCCATCAAAGTCCTCACACAGGTAGTGGGCAAGATCTGGAACAGAGCTGAGCATAATACAATACTGAAATATCAATTTTGAAATACAAAGTGTTCTGGATCATATTTTTATTTTATTTTATTTGCTGTGCAGTAGTGAAAATGAAAATGAAACAGGAAAATTCCTGTGCAAACATAAAAAACTCTCTACAGAGAGTTATATTTTAAAACAATAATATAATACAGTCAATACAAATACAAAAAGTGAAATGAATTTGTAAGTAAAGTTGATGTTAAGTAAAAGAAAATACAGTGAAACCACCACATTTGGTCTTTTTTTTAACAAATAAAACACTTAAACCTAGTCCCTAAAGGTTGTCTTGTGACATTTCTCTCATCACTTTTTTTTAAAAAGAATTATTTAAATTTAATTAATTTAAAATTGTGCTTTACCATACTCAAAAATGCACTGCATCATGTGCATAACACATATATTTAAGATATACATATACACAAATTTTCAGTGCTTTGGCACCAATTAAACAACAGCAAACTAGAGAGTTCTGAATTTATTTCGGGGACACTGTTTGTGTTCATTATCATTTTTCTGCTCAACATGAATGACAACCTTTAGCTGGGACAGAATTAAATAAAGAGGACTATATTTCAGACTGTTCCAAGACTACTTTTGAGCACTGAGAAATAAAAGAAAAAGTACTCGAACATTAGTTGGATAAACTTTAATGTGGGTTCCTTTAAGCAGGTTGGTATTAAAGCAATAAGCCATGTGATAAGGTGATAAAACTTCCTTCCCCATGATAAAATCGCAGTAACACACAGTCACAAGTGATTTACTGCTTTTATATATATTTTATATATACTGCTTATATATATATATATTACACACACCGGATTCCAAAAAAGTTGGGACACTAAAATTGTGAATAAAAACTGAATGCAATGATGTGGAGATGGCAAATGTCAATATTTTATTCGTAATAGATCATAGATGACAGATCAAAAGTTTAAT
>BRDA01051142.1:0-10505 GCA_036984385.1 Crenuchus spilurus
GGTCCCGTTGGATGGGGAGTGTGATCGCTCTTTGTCTGGAACCTCCTCTTCGACCTTACCATCAAGGGTGGCCCTACCAGGAGCATAACTCCAGAGGGTATCGCTCTTAGATTCAAAGGTTCTCTCAAGCTTCTCCACCACGGCAAGGTAGCGATCTCAGGAGAAGAGATATATATATATATATATATATATATATATATATATATATAACACAACAACATTAACAAACCGGAAAAGGTAGGTCCCCGTGGGAAAATCGCTGATTGAATGACGACACTTTTGAACTGGAAGTTAGGGCAATAGCGCATTTGTTTAAAACATGAATATTACTAGTGATCCAGACGTAGCTACCGCTATCCACTAATATTTTGAGTCAGGATATACATACGAGGTGATACTGGACATGCTCAGGACTAACCATGGCGTTTCAATTAGTATGCATACACTGAAGACGCATTTAAAAGAAGCTAGAGTATACAGAAAACGCAACTACTCTCCACTTTCTGAGGTGAGGCACGCCATTTTGACAGAGTTGAGAAGATCAGGGCAATTGTTCAGCTATCGGACCATGTGGCAAGTTCTCAAACAAAAACACATGCTGGTCTTCTCAACTCTGTCAAAATGGCGTGTCTCACCTCAGAAGGTGGAGAGTACTTAAAAGTGATGGAGTTATGAGACTGTTAAGACAGCTGAATCCTCACAGGAATCGCCCTGAGGACTCGCAGGAGGTTTACAAGAGCAGGTACCACTCCATGGGGCCCAATTACATATGGCATGTACCGTATTTTCCGGACTATAAGTCGCTCCGGAGTACATCGCATCAGGCATAAAATGCATAATAAAGAAGAAAAAAACATATATAAGTTGCATTTTTGGAGGAAATTTATTTCATAAAATCTAACACCAAGCACAGACATGCCATTTGGAAAAGTAATTTAAAATAAAAATAGAATAGAGGCAACAACAGGCTGAATAATTGAACAGTATGCTTACCTTACTGACAACTGAGAACGTGCCTGGTATGTTAACATTATTGTTATTATTATTATATTATTATTATTATTATTATTTATTATTATTTAACATTATTACAATAAGAGACATTGTCTATATGCTGCTTCCTCTACTCTTTGGCTTGTGGTGCCTCATAGCGCTGGTGCCCACTGACTAAGCTCTGTTTAAATGACATCCCTGTAGTGACTGGCTGTGAAGACAACTACCACCTTAAGTGGTTATTAAGTTGTTTGTTTTTGGTTTATTTCTTTGTTTATTGGTTATTTTTTTCTTGGTTTCATCACCCAGAAGCCATTAATGTACTTTGCGATATTTGCGGTTTTTTGGTAATATTAGATTATTGTTTTTCTACTGTTGTGTTAAGTTTTTCATTTCTATTTTTTGAAATTCGTTAGATTATATTTTTGTTAATATTTTGGGTTTAGTTTAGTTTTTTATTTTATATTTATTTTCTTTAATTGTGGTGGCAGCTAGCGAATAGCTTAATGCTAGCTTCTGTCATTTAGCATATAACAATTCTTACTGATCTTTTTAAGCTGCAGCTAAGCCTTTTAGTGATTAGGTCAATAATTGAATTGTGAAATAAAATCGTCTTTTTGCAAATAAATTGATTGTCAAAGGAGTCTCTGTCCCAACAAACGAACCTGTGTTCACTGTAAAAAAAAAAGTCTCACCAACTAAAAATCTTCTGACAATCCTAGAATTTACGTCCAATTAAATAAGTTGAGTCAATCAAATGTTATAAATGTGATTGACTCAACTTATTGTCTTTAATTGGACGTAAATTAGACCAACTAAAAAAATAGGTTCAATGGGTCACTAAGATTTTTTTAGTTGGTGAAACTTTTTTTTTTTTTACAGTGTTGTTTTATATTTTCTAGTCCTTATTTCCTGAGGTGAAACTCCTCAGATAGCCTAGTTGGTATATAAGTAAAGGGTGTTTCTTTAACCCCATTTTGGTGGGCATTATCACAGGTGCGGGTCTCTTCCCTCAAATTCATCCTCTAGCCTTTCTTGGTCATGGTCACTGAATACAAGCATCGTGTCAGACCTGTTAACATCACCTGAAGCCCCAGGTTCACAATCACTCTCATTTTCTTTTGATTGAGTTTCTACTCGTGGACGGTTCTGAAATAAAAAACGCTCCATTGTGATAATCCTAGTGCTTCCTGGATGCTAAGTTACAAAAAAAATGTGCGCTGGTTAACGGAAAATGAACGTAAGGTCAAAAGTTAAATGCGTGCTGCACCCATTTGCTGAATTAGATCACCTCTGTTGGCTTTGTTTTTATTTTTTTGCCTGAAAATAATGCTTTTATCTTGATCTTTTTAAATTATACATGGTATTCACACATGAAAAATGATATATAAATCACAATTTTCTTGGGGGTGCTGTGGGGGTGCTATGGCCACCCTAGGGGTAGCAAAATCACACCCAAGCCCCCCCCTTGGTGCCGCCCATGTATGTTAACATAACATATTAAGATTTATTCAGAAAACTATAGCATATATAATATGCTAAAAAGTTTACTAAACCATCCGTGTAACTCCAAATAACTAATCCAATGAAATCTTCATCCTCAGTGTCACTTTTAAACAACTCCGCTAACTGTGGAGGTAGAAGATGCGGCGCTTCCTCTTCTACATCGCTTACATCAGACTCATCCTCAGTTGAAATGTTGAAATTATCAACACGGGCCTAGAGCACCCTCTTGCGGATTAGTGTGAAAATAACATGTAAAATGATATACCGGTAATAATGTATTAATAATTTCATACATAAGTCGCTCCAGAGTATAAGTCGCACCCCCGGCCAAACTATGAAAAAACCGCGACTTATACTCCGGAAAATACGGTAGATGGTTACGACAAACTGAAACCATTTGGCTTGGCGCTCTCAGAATGTATAGATGGCTTTTCAAGAAGAATGATGAGGCTTGTTTGTGGAATAACAAACAATAATCCTTCTGTTGTTGCTCTTAATTATATAAACTGTGTCAAGAGTCTTGGTGTGATACCAATGAGACTACGAACAAACCTCGGGACTGAGAATGGGACTTCGGCAGCAATACAGTGTACTCTCCGTCATGCGCATACGGACTATTATGCTGGATCAAAGAGCCACAGTTACGGATCATCAACAGGGAATCAACGCATCGAGTCATGGTGGTCTTTTTTCAGAAGAGGAAGGTGGGTACATAGATGCAATGTACAGTGAAAGCTGACCAGTACTGATTTTATAACATTTTCCTGTTTTGCCAATTATCATGCCATGTTGCGTTTGCTCCCAAAATTACTTATCATAAGCAAATGTTTATTTCAAAATTAGTATTTTCCATTGTCTGGTTACAGAAGGTACACACATTTTTCGACTATGTGGAAAAGAAGAAATATTTTGTTTAACATACACTTCTATCATACAATATTAATGTGAGCAGAAATGCAAAGGGGGAGACATTTCTTTAATCACGATTAAATGAACAAGAACAGAATGTACCCACAGGTCTCAATTTTGGATGGACTTGTTTGGAGATCTAAGAGACTCCGGAAACTTCAATGGAAGCCATGAACATCAATGCTTGCTGAGATTCTGCTTCAGCAGTGTTCTGCAGAAAGACCTGGATGAGTGGAAAGACCTCTGGAACAAATACAGGATCCGACCAAGCAGACTTGCATCATGTCCTGCTGGGATTCCAAATGAACTGTATCTCTTGCCTCACAGGTAACTGACAGAAATAAATAATCTTTTGCAATACATAATATTGCAATATTTGTTATAGCACAAGTTGGGAAATATATTTTAATCATTGTACAAGTAAGATACAGTTGTTAATTTATGAGCCGTCTCTTCTGGTGCTCACTTAAACAGATCCATATAGCCAGCAAACAAATCTGACATATTATACTATTTGTAGTACATGTAGAAAATATCCTTCACAATTCTATTCTGATTTTACAGATATGGTTCAAGAGACTGTGGATTTGCTGTTGAGGAGAGGGAACTGGATGTGTTCCCAGAAGCAAGGCAAGCCACTGAATTGTGTGGTGATCAAAACATTGAGGAATACCTACAACAGGCTGTACAACAAAATGGACTACAGCAGCCACAAGACTGGGAATCGGCCACAGAACTGTATTTATTGCTCAAAGACATAGCCAGGTTTTAGACAAACTACATGAACCCACATTTTTTTCATGTTTTGTTTCCTGTTCCTTCTGGTAAAATGAAAAGTAATGCATTATTCAAAACACACAAAGCAACAGGTGGATTAAAACATTTAAAATGAACCGTTTATTCAGATTAAACCCTGAACACAGACTTGATACTTCACAATCTGAATAAAACTCTAACAATGTGTCCAGTATTTGTCTATACTGTAAATTATTTAGCTCTGAGAACCAAAAAACAGCAACAATTTTTAGCAATATGGTGGTAGTATGCCAACAGCATCTGAACTAGACTGGAAAGGAATTTTGAGTTTTAATAACAGGGGAATCCTGGAGCATTTTGGATTCCAAAGTCCATGGTTGCATTAAAAACACTGTATGATTCCAAAAGTGGCAGCTTCAGTGTATTTTCACAGGTGTTTGCAACTGGAAAAGGTGAATCACTTAAAAACTCGAGGTGTGGAGGTGGCATTATGCCTGATGGTGGAAGTGCTGCCAGACCCGTGGCAAACATCAACAGATCTTCCAGAGATACAGCTGTCATTTTTTCTGAAAGAAGAAAGTAAACATTGTAGTTGTTGGACTTTGCATTTAGGGAAATTAATTTCCTTATTTCTGCTTTCCTTTCATTATAAATAAATACAAAAATAAAATTCTAAACAGAACACATTTTTAATGATAACAGTCCATCCATGCAAACCTTCAGAATCAAGGAGATAATCTGCCAAAAAGCCTAGTGTTTTGCCCTCCTTCTGCCACCTGTTGCTTCCTGTTGGGCTGTGATGTGGTCTGAACATGGTCTCCAAGTCTGAAGCAGTCAGGGTCTTTGCAGAGAAGCATAAGACTGGGGACAGAACACTGGAATGCTGCTGCAGTGCAGAGAGGAAACCAAGACTTGCCAGTCCATCTTTGAATCTGTTAAGGATAAATGCATAATAGTGTTAGAATTGATTATAGCATAGATATTAACTATTCCATATCCATAAATGTGTGTAGATACTAATGATATCAGTGGCTGCTGTAAACAACTGGCAATGCTTAATTAATTCATATTAAGTACTGAGCTTAGAACCGTGGATTACTTTGAAAATATTTTCAGCCATTAATGGCAGACAGGTTACTACTTACCGTTCAATGGCACTGTGGTTTCTGTCAATGATGTACCATTGGAGATACTCTTCCACGAAAGCTTGCTTCTCACATGTCTTCACACCTCTGATGCATCCAGTAGTTTGGAACATGGTACTATTTTGCAAAATTACATTTTGCAGAGATTCCTCTAATTCTGCTTCCAGTATCTATAGAACAAGCAGTTTATTATAAGGAATACTACCAAAATATCAATGTGACAACTTTTTCAATGAAGACAAATATGTGACCCCGCCAGGGATAACCAGGCCAAAGTCACTGGGCAATTTATTGAGATAACATGTCAATATCATGTCACTCACATTAGCGACAAAACTCAGCCACTCGGTATTATTGCTGTAAATGAAAGATAACAGTCTCAGATATCTATCAGAGTACATATTTTGATCAAAAACAAAACTTAAATTCACAAAAAAGTTTTTTTGAAAAAAAAAACACATTTTGAAAAAAAAGAATGACTTTGACCTGGTTTTCCCTGGTGGGGTCACATATAGGATTAAAATTATTCCATTTGTGACTTCATATTTGTTGAGAGAGGTTGAAATATGTCCTTTCAAAAACAGAAATTCGCTTAACCGTAATCTTTATCTGAATGTCAAAATAATCTCTACTTGTCCTACAGTAAATCTGTTCCCTGAGCCTAGGTAATTTCCTACCTGTTGCAGAACTTTCCCTATCTCCTCATCTTTCACATCTTCTACAGTGGCGCTGAAACTTGGAATCCCTATTATGTGGTTGACCAGGTTCTTTGAGAGAAAATATGGTGTTGGTCCTCCATGTACAATGGATACAGCAAGCATCTTTCCTGCTAAAAAATACTCATCTTCCCTGGCAGCTGTTATACAGAGCACATAATTATTCAAATAATAAAAAATTAGTCAAATATAAAAAATCCAAACATTTATAATAACAACTATCATTCTGTCTCATTCCCTGTAATAATAACAGGAGATACAGCACACCTGTAACAGGAACTCTGAACAGTCAGACATTCACGGGTGCCTGAATAATTTCTGTTATCCAAATCTATAACCTGAAAACACAAAAATGAGAATGAAGGAAAATAATGTTTGACCAGTTTAGAACTATTTTAATATCCTAACAGTTTAATAGACTGAGAGGGAAATCTGGATTGTGGTGCGAGATGAATGTCAGTTGACAAAGTTCACATTCTGGTCACATCCAAAAACTGGTGTACATGCTAAAAATATAACAAAATTGGCAAAAATAAAAAGACTTAAAAAGAGTAAGTACCTGTTGTCCTTCATTTGAAAGCACAAGATCCCCAACACCATTCCTTAGAGGCCAAAGAAAAGCATATATCATTGTGTATTATAAGAATATGCAGTCATGGAATAAATGAGACTGCCCTGTTTTCTTCAATGTCTTGTTTATTTTATTACCTTCTAACTCCTCTATACACCATGTGACTAAAACGAACAGAAAAAACCATGGTATGCCTAAAAGCACTGATTCTGTCAGTATAATGCCATAGCTATTGAAGTAGAGAGATTTTGGTCAGTCTTGCAAATATTTTGTAGAAAATTAATAGATATCAGTTTTCAAAGCAAACTCTTTTGAGCTATTGTTTGCTATTGCTTTTTTTGTTATTATATTTGCCTAAACATACATACCTTTACTTGTACCAGACAGTAAAATGAACAAGACAATGAAGAAAGCAAGGGTGCTCTGATAATTATTTCCATGCCTGGATATTTGACACTTCAAAAACAAAAAAGGATTCAGAAAATAAACAAGCAATACAAGCACTTTATAGGACATGTTCCAATAACCACATACAGGGCAAATAACCAACCTACATGTCATTAATACATACTGTATGCAAATACAGTAAAGGCTAAAATACCTTTGGTAAACATACACATATCATGCTATGATATATTCTTCAAATATAACTTACTCTGTTTCTGCCACTTGTTGTAAAGGACTGCTTTCATCCAGAGGGTCGCATGGCTGAAGTAAAGACACTCATTGCATTTCACATAAAAACATTTACGGTACATAGTTCTACAGAGTTGAGGTAAAAGGTAAATGGTGCTTGTGATGGTCAAACAACCAAAAAAAAAAAAAACAGACCAAATACATTTTAAATTTTACTTACTAGCGTATCATTTCCTTGAAATGTAAAGATTTCCTTGAAATGTAAAGTGCATTATAAATAAAATGTATTATTATTATTATTATCAGCAAGATCAAACTCAAATTTGAAAAACAAAAAAAAAAAAAACCCTGAATTTTTAATAACAATCTCTGGGTCAGAGTCAGACAAGTCTGACAAATTTCCAACTGCAAAAGATGAAAAATAACTACCTTAATTTCTGCTAAGTGATAATACTATATTCGTTAAACAATATTAGATTATATCCAAATACATAAACACAATATTGGTAAAAACTCATGACTCAGTAGAGCCTAAAGTGTATGGCTTTCAAGTTTCTGGGAAGTAACTTGACATGCTGGAGCTAATCTGTGTATGCTATTGACTTGATTGGTTTATGTCAGTGATGCTTACTTGCATAACTTCAAAACCTATATTTAAGAAAGTTAAGGCAATGTGTGCCAAACTCCATACACAAACATCACAGCGTACCTTCATCAAAGTCCCTTTTCAAGTAGATGAAAAAAGTAATCCTTTGATATGGCTTGCCAACTTCAGCCTTATGCTTACCAAGGGCAAAAGGTCTTTGTGTCCCAGGGATATTAATGACCTCTGTCCCATCTGGATACAGAAAAAGGAAAGGCCCATCTTTGACATCTTTTTTGAAGTCCTTCATTTTTTTTAACAGCCTGACTAAGCAGAGTTGTGGCAGCGATGTCTGGGTCTGTTGTAAGGGAAATAGTTTTTCCATGTTGTGGCCTTAGATCACCCTTTTGAATGACCATCAAGCCAACATTTATCTGAAAGAAAAAAAGATGTGAAAGGCTGAGCAATGTTTAAAAATAATTTTCAAACGTATTCTTTTTTATTTTAAATATTGTGTTACATGTTGCAGTAATAACCAAATGGACCAATTAGTTACTAGTATCGGTGAAAGCAGAATGATGAAAACCTTTACTTTTAAACCAAAGATTTGGATAAAAGCAGTTCATAATAATGGTTGGTAATTTATTAATCAATAGCTGATTTACTATTTTGACTAATCATGAACTGACAATTTTCTATTACTGGTTAACATTTATTCTGCATAGCTTTGATACGCTGAACTTTCTTCATACCAGACCCCTAGATAAAAGCTGCTTGTTTTCAGTCGGAGCCACAGCGAACCTACCTTAACTTTTGTTTTTCCCATGTGCTTTAACCCCTGTCTCCCTAGAGAATACTTTTGTCCCTCCTCTTTTTTCTTTTGTCGATATTCTAGGAAGGTGCTGAAGGCAGGAGTCGGGCAGGGTGGAATAGCCGTTTGTGCTAAAGTCAAGGAAAAAAAATACAATTTCGCACATCAGAGATGCATAGGCCTATAGACGACATGCCATACTAACCAGAGTAACAGATTTCCCTGGAAAACAGCGCCCAAGACACCGCTAACGTTAACAAGTTACTGCATCCATAAGACAAATAAACCATTCTTCATACTTATGAACTTACTTGAACACTGTGGAGTAGCTCCAACACACATTTCTTGAATCCTCTTGCCACAGCTGCTGCAAAAGTTTGGTGACAGCTCAACCAGCTCATTTCCGCAGCTGGGGCAATACTTCGCGCCTATTCAAACATTGAAAGAGCGAATGCCCTAACTTCCGGTTCAAAAGTGTCGTCCAATCAGCGATTTTCCAGGTTTTCCCAAAGGGACCTTCCTTTTCCGGTTTGTTAATGTTGTTGTGTTTTTCTAATTTGTAATTGCGCTTTCGTTAATGTTGTTGTGTTTTTGTAATTTGTAATTGCGCTTTCGTTAATGTTGTTGTGTTTTAGTGATTTGTAATTGCGCTTCGTTAATGTTGTTGTGTTTTTGTGATTTGTAATTGCGCTTCGTTAATGTTGTTGTGTTTTTGTAATTTGTAATTGTGCTTCGTTAATGTTGTTGTGTTTTAGTGATTTGCAGAGGTGGGTAGTAACGAGTTACATTTACTCCGTTACATTTACTTGAGTAAGTTTTTGAAAAAAAATATACTTCTAGGAGTAGTTTTATATCACTATACTTTTTACTTTTACTCGAGTTGATTTGTAAAGAAGAAACTGTACTCTTACTCCACTACATTAGGCTACAATGAGCTCGTTACTTTTCTTTTTACCTCTTATGTATTCTACACGTCATTATTTTTATCCCCCTCGCGTTTTATTTTAACAGAGAGAGTGACTTCCAAAGGCTCTACCATGTGACTATGTTTCACCAATCAAATGTAGTCGTGCAGTCTCGCCACGTGACCATACTCAATCTCAGCAGCGGGACGGGTTAGCTTTACAATTTACAGTCGTAGCAAACGGATGAAAAATGTCAGAATCAGCGGTCGGCAATGCAGACGAGGAGGAACACCATTGGCCTTATATTGAAAGCATGTTTACCTTACAAAAAGCGCGAAACAGCAGCTACATTATGCAGGTATGGATCTACTCCACACCTTTCCTCACACTAACAAGCTGTCACTCAAAGTCAACACAGGTCTTCCTGCATCTGCAGCCTGTGAGAGACTGCTAACTGATCACAGCTTCACTGCAAGAACCAACTACTGTTGAAGTTTAATAGTCAATCAATCAATCAATCAATCAAATTTTATTTATAAAGCGCTTTTTACAACTGATGTCACAAAGCAGCTTTACAGGGTTTGAAATAACAGACATAAAATCATTAATCCCTAATCCCCGGTGAGCAAGCCAACGGCGACAGTGGCAAGGAAAAACTCCCTCAGAGCTGGAGGAAGAAACCTTGGGAGGAACCAGACTCACATGGGGGACCCATCCTCCTCTGGTCTGCTAATTCTAAGTGTGTGATGAATCATAATCATATGATCTTGTTGTAAAGTTCAGGTGAGCTGATATGGTGACAGTAGTGGGACAGGAATGATGATGATAGTGGGTGCAATGATAACGAACAGAAAGTCCATTTGAAATCCAATGTAGGCAGTAGAGTAGGGTATCTGGAGCAGGCCACAGTAGCTGGTCGTTGGTGGGCATCTGATCCAGGGAAGCATCATGGAGAGAATAGTAGTCAGCCTTCC